>MU754549.1:2135-68176 GCA_026770625.1 Nicotiana glauca
AACGCGAAGAGAAAATATTAGGTGCCTGGAGAATTGGCCTATGCGAACGCGTTGGCCTGTACGCGAACGCGATGGGAAATGGGTTGGGAACTACGCGAACGCGGTCCGGCCCTCGCGAACGTGAAGAAGAAAAGAGGGCTGGGCCCTCAGAGGTTCATATCTCTATGCGAACGCGGATAGTGACGCGAACGCGATGAAGGAACAAAATGAAGCATCGCGAACGCGTGAGGGGGAGTGTGAACGCGAAGAAGGATTTCACTGGGCAAAAATTGCAGAAAATCTGCTACCATTCCAAGTGTAAAAGCACCCCGAACTACCTCCGAAACACTCCCGAGCCCTCGGGGCTTCAAACCAAATATGCACACTGGCTCAAAAACATCATACGAACTTGCTCGCCCGATCAAATCGCCAAAATAACATCATTTACATAGAATCAAGCCTCAAAACTCATGATTCTCCTTTCAAATTCATAAACTTCCAACTTTAGACATTTAGGTCAGAAACACGTCAAACGACGTCCGATTTCGACCAAACTTTACTGGAAACGCTTAAACAATAAATAAGACTTGTACCAGGCGTCGGAACCAAAATACGAGCCCGATACCATAGTCTTTTAATAAATTTTTATTTTCATTTTCCTTAATAATTTCAGAAAAATAATTTAACAGAAAAATTCTTTTACTCAGGTTCTAGACCTCGAATTTCGACTCCGGGCACATGCCCGAGTCCCATATTTTTCTACGGACCTTCCGGGACCGTCCAATCTCGGGTCCGGGTCCGTTTACCAAAAATGTTGACCAAAGTCAACTATAATCATATTAATATCAAAATTCTTCAAATTTTTCACAGAATTCACATATTCCAACACAGAAATTTTCCGGCTACGCGCCTGGACTGCGCACGCAAATCGAGGCGATAGAAAATAAGGTTTTCAAGGCCTCGAAAACACAGAACAGATGAGGAAAATAGGTGATGACCCTTTGGGTCGTCACATATAATGAGCTATTCTCTTTCTCACTTTTACTTCACAATTCACTTCTCAACTCGAGCCAATGCTCTACAGGTTCAATTATCACTTATACCTTCACAATTCGTTATACAACTTGAGCCAATGCTCCTCAATGTTCATAGGTCACAATTCCTTCCACAACTTTATACAAAAAATAGAAACCATCACCAAGGCATGAAAGATACAACGAAGTCATAGTAATCATAATATAAAGACTCACGGGCATGCTAGACACCAATGTATAGATACTTGTCACCATGTCTATACATCATACTCAACATTTAGCACATAGCAAATAGGACTCGACTCCTAATCCCTCAAGCTAAGATTAGACCAAACACTTACCTCGATGCCACGAACACTATTCACGTTTCAATTATAGCTTTACCCCTCGATTCCACCACCAATTTGCTCGTGTTTAGTCACAAGTTACTTAATTACGTCAATAAACGCTAAATCAATCAATTCGAATGCATGAAAATGAATTTCCCAAAGTTTTACCCAAAAAGTCAAAAATCACCCCCGAGCCCACATGGTCAAAATCCGAGGTTCGAACCAATACCCAATTACCCATTCCCCCACAAACTCAAATATATAATTTATTTTGAAATCGGACCTCAAATCGAGGTTCAATTCCCCAAGTTTTGAAAAGCCTAAGTTCTACCCAAAGCACCTAATTTCCCACATAAAATCATTGATTTTGAGCTGAAATCATGCTAAAAGATGTTAATGATTGAAGGAAACGATTTAAAATTGACTTACAATCGATTTGGAAGAGAAGAAACCTTTGAAAAATTGCCTTAGTGTGTTTATGTTTTGAGAGGATATAAAAATGGGTTAAAAATTCGTCTAAGTATAAAAGTTGCAGGTCTCAAATGTGGGAATTACGAACAGGGGTTCGCAATTGCGAACCCCGACCTCTGCTAGCTTGGGAATTGCAAAGGGAGTCTCGTGATTGCGAGATGGGAAATGCGAAGATTGGGCCGTATTTGCGACCCCAGGCATCAAAGGAGAGCTTCGCATTTGCAAAACAGGCGTCACATTTGCGACTGGGCCTTCCGCATTTGCGAGCCAAGTGGTCGCATTTGCGATTAGGCCTGCCAGGTCCTTTTTTTCGCATTTGCGAAGCCTGCAGACCTGTGCGGAATAGCTGAAACCTGCAATGTTTCCAAATCCAAAAAACACTCCGTGGCCTATCCAAAACTCACCCTAGCCCTTGGTGTTCCAACCCAAATATACACACAACCTAAAAAACATCCTACGGACTTATTTATGTAATCAAATCACCAAAATAATATCATGAACATCGAAATAAACATCAAGATCAATAAAATTTCTCAAAACTTCTTTAAACATCAAAATTTGCATTTAAGGTTCGAATCACGTCAAATGGATTCCGTTTCTTACCAAACTTTACCGACAACACATATAAATCATATTGAACCTGTATCGGGATCCAGAACCATAATAGGAGCCCGATACCATAGGTTTCACATAACATTTCACTTTCAAAAACCTTTAGATTTTTCAGAAAATAATTTTTTCCAAAAATTTATTTCTCGGGCTTGGGACCTCGGAATTCGATTCCGGGCATACGCCCAAGTCTCATATTTTCCTAGGGACCCTTCAGGACCGTCAAATCACGGGTCCAGGTCCGTTTACCCAAAACATTGACCAAAGTCAACTTAATTCATTTTAAAGCCAAAATTTATTATTTTTCACAGATTTTCACATATAGACTTTCCGGTTACATGCCCGGACTGTGCATACAAATCGAGGTGATACTGAAAGAGGTTTTTAAGGCCTCAAAATGAAAAATTTAATTTAAAAATAAGCGATGACCTTTTGGGTCATCACATCCACCTCTGAATAACACCACAACCATAGAAAATCCACGCTCGGCACTTTCCAATTCGGCCAGTGGAGGAACTCCCAACGAATCTGGCGATGGAAGGTCAGGTATTCCAGTTAATTCTGATTTACAAAGTTTAGTACTAAATTTGCAGAAACAGCTCAAGGAGCAGAACGATCGCATAGAGCAAATACCTGGTGTTCCACCCGTAATCAAAAGGGTAGATATTCATAAATATTCTCAACAACCTTGGAAGCCAAGTGCCGCTCCTTTGCCAATTCCAAAAAAGTTTAAGATGCTCGATATCTCGAAGTATGATGGGACACCGATCCATGAGATCATGAAACTGCATTTACAACTGGCTGAAAGATATCGACTTAACCAAGCAATAGATTGAGTCAGTGCTGGTCAAAAAATTGGTGAAACACACACAAAAGGAGCACTAACATCGTATTCTCTTTTGCCCGAAAATTCTATTTATTCTTTTTCTAAGCTTGTAGATTCATTTATAAAATCACACTTGGGATCTCAAAAAGTTGAAAAGAGGATGGGAGACATCTTCAAGATAAAAAAAAGAAGATACGGAGGTGCTCAGGGAATTCATGCATAGATTCCAGCGTGAAAGAATGATGTTACCACGTGTAGCTGACAATTGAGCGGCTATGGCATTTGCAAGTAACCTAAATGAAAAAAAGCTTGGAAGCCACAAGGAGACTCAAAGAAAGTTTACGAGAATTCCCTACAACAACTTGGAATGATGTTTACAATAGGTATAGTATGAAGCTGCAGATAGAAGAAGATATCATCACCTAGTCTCGGGGAGATGAAGATCCAACACACCCGCCTGTCAAACAGAAGAAAAAGAAGCAAGAGTCCTTCAAAAACTAGGTGATTCAGGATGGGGTATAAAAACTCTTAAAAATCGGGTCTATCCGAGAGGTGAAATATCCTAATTGGCTAGCTAATATTGTAGTGGTACCCAAAAAGAATGGTAAGTGGCGAGTTTGTGTAGAATATATTGACTTGAATAAAGCTTTCCCTAAAGATTCTTTTCCTTTACCACATATAGATCAACTAATTGATGCTACTGCAGGACATGAATTGTTGAGTTTTTTAGATGCCTACTTAGGATATAATTAAATATAAATGGATCCTTTAGATGAGGGCAACAACTTCCTTTATTACAGACGGGGGACTTATTGTTATAAAGTCATGCCTTTCGATCTAAAGAATGCTGGAGCCACATACTACAAGTTAGTCACGAAGATGTTTCAGGAGCATCTGGGCAAAAACATGGAAGTCTACATTGATGACATGTTAGTCAAGTCAACATAGGCAGGGGATCACATCCAACATTTGTCGGATACATTTCAGATTCTCCGCAATTTCAATATGAAGTTAAATCATAAAAATGTGCATTTGGCATGTCTTCAGGTAAGTTTTTTGATTTCCTTGTTTCTAATCAAGGAATTGAAGTAAATCCAGCACAGATTAAACCCATCGAAGAGATACCGGATATACTCACGAGCAAAAAAGAGCTGTAGAGGTTGACAGGTAGGATAGAGGCATTAGGGAGGTTTATTTCTAAATCTTCGAAGAAAAGTTCTTTTCAGTATTGGACTGAGGAATGCCAACAAGCACTCAAAAATCTAAAAGCATACTTGTCAAATCCAGTGTTGCTGGCCAAACCAAAGGACAGAGAAAGTCTACTCATCTATCTCGTTGTTTTAGAAGTGGCGGTAAGCGCACTATTAGTTCGGGAAAACAAAGGTAAACAATCTCCAATTTATTATGTTAGCAAATCCTTATTGGATGCTGAAACTTGATATCCTCATTTAGAAAAACTTGCTTTAGCATTAATAATGACATTTAGAAAGTTGAAGCCTTATTTTCAATGCCACCCTATCTCTATGATGACTGCTTACCCGTACAAAATATATTGCATAAGCAAGAATTATCAGGTAGATTAGCCAAGTGGGCCATAGAACTAAGTAAATATGATATCATATATGAACATAGAGCTTCAATAAAATTACAGGTGTTAGCAGATTTTGTGGCAGACTTCAGCCCAAGGATGGTAACAGAAGCAAAAAAGGAATTACAAGTATTTAACGTGTCTAATCCAGGTACTTGGACCCTATGTAACGACCCGACCGGACGTTTCGAGCCCTAGCACGTCGTTCAGCAGTCTGAGGCCATAAGCAGCTTCATTTCAGGTATTGTGACTTGTTCGCATGGTTAGAATTTAAATTCAGGAAGATCAGAGTTAAATTTAAATGAAAACTCTCATTTGAGAAGCTTAAAGTTGAAAGGATGAACTAGGATTGGAATTTTGAGTAAACAACCTCGGAATCAGGATCTGAAGGTTCCAGCAGGTTCGTATGATGATTTCGGACATGGGCGTATGCCTGGATTGGGTTTTGGATAACCTGGGAGCATTTTGGCGCCTATTGTGGAAGTTACCATTTTAGAAGGAATTTCTTAAGTATGACTTGAAGTACATTTCAGTGTTATTGATGTCCGTTTGGGAATCCGAGTCTGGGAATAGCTTCGTATGGTGATTCTGGAGTTGGGAGCGCCATCGGAAGTGAATTCGGAGGTCCGTAGGTCATTTTGAAGCCATTTGGCTAAAGATAGAAATTTGAAGGTTTTTGAGAAGTTCGATCGGGGGTTGACTTTTTGATATCGGGGTTGGAATCCAATTCTGAAAGTTGGAGTAGGTCCGTAATATCAAATATGATTTGTGTGCAAAATTTGAGGTCAATCGGACGTGATTTGATAGGTCTAAACATCGGAAATAGAAGTTTGAAATTTCAAAGTTCATTAAGCTTGAATTGGGATGTAATTCATGATTTTAGCATTGTTTGATATGATTTAAAGCCTCGAGCAAGTCCATAATATATTTTGGGATTGGTTGGTATGTTTGGTTGGGGTACTAGGGGCCTCGGGTGGATTTCGGATGGTTAACGGATCGATTTTCGCCTTGTAAGGACTGCTGGTTTGCTGGTATATGTGTAGCAGATTTTTACTCTATGCGATCACAAGAAAGAGTATGCGATCGCTTAGAGCAAGAGTTGATGGGGCTGAATTGGTCTATGCGATCGCAATAGGCAGCATGCGATCGCGGAAGAAGAATACCTGGGCCTATGCGATCGCAGGGTTGATTTATGCGAACGTATATCAGGATTTTGGAGGCAGCAGAGTTGCCCTATGCGATCGCGAGGCACTGTATGCGATCGCATAGAAGGTTTTCTGGGCAGTGTTATTTTAAAAACGGGTTTTGGCTTATTTAACTTCATTTTTCTTCCCTGGGAGCGATCTTGGAGCAACTTTTGAGCGTCATTTTCATCATCAAGCATGGGGTAAGTGATTTCTACTAGTTTTGAGTTAAATACAAGATTATATACGGATTTAGACATTGAAATTTATATAAATTTGAGGTTTTGGTGGAAAACCTAGAAATTTGCATTTCTTCGAATTTGACCACGATGTTGAGGATGGAGTTTAGTAAAAATTATATATTTGAGTTCCTAAGTCATGGGTAACCTTTATCTTCGAAAAATTTCGGATTCCGGGCACGTGGGCCCGAGGGCATTTTGGTCATTTCACTAAGCAGAGTTGGGAATTTGTATAATTTGAATTGTTAACAAGTATTTGAGCATGTTCTCATTAGTTTGTCATTAATTGGCTAGTTTGGGTGCATGGTGCGTCGGTTCAAGCTTTCTGATGAATGTAGAATGCCGATTATGAGCCTTCGGAGCGAGGTGAGTCTCCTTTCTAATCTTGTGAGGGGGAATTTACCCCATAGGTGAGTTAAATTGGTTATGTGATCCTATTTGTGGGGGATACGTGCGCACGAGGTGACGAGAGTCCGTGCGTAGCTACTATTATGCTATTGTTCGGGTAGTTTAGGACCCAAAAAGCATGTTATACTTGGATTAACTGTGAACCCATTGATAGTTTGAATTGTTTAAATCACCTTGAATTGGTAAAGGAATTTAAAAAGAGATTTAATATTAATTTTCCCTAAAATGTTAAAAAGAAAAATTTGTCTATTTGGATGATTATCCTCGATAAACTATTAGTTTCCTACTTGAGCAAATACTTTATGTGTGCCTGCGTCGCATGGATGATTCGCAAGCAGGATATGTGTTTATTTATGGAATGGGCCGAACACCTGGGTGAGAATAGATGCATCTATGGTTCGTGCCGCTCGACCCTCGGCAGTGCACAATTTACATTTCTGTTGGAGCAGGCCGTCGACCTCGGCATGAATTGCGCATGTTTATCTGTTACTTAAAAATTTTAAATATGGAATTGGCCCTACGTGGCTTGATATAAACTGATAAGATAATAAAGAACAAACTTTGGAAGCCCTTGATTTATTGTTGAAGGTGTTTGCCTATTTTTCTGGCTTCACAATTAGAACTTCTAGGTAAATCCATGATTAATCTCGCACTTAAAAAATATTGATTATTGACCTCTAGTGAGTGTCGAAGTTGGCCATCTCGTCTCTACCCCTTCGGGATTAGGCGGGATACTCACTGAGTACACGTTGATTACGTACTCATACTACACTTCTGTGCATTTTTGTTGCACAGGTATATGTACTTCTAGCAGCCTACTGGGCGTAGCAGCATGGATAACTCCGGGACTAGGTGAGCTGCATTGTTCGAGACGACCCGCAGCCAGTGTAGTTCCTTTCTGCATTTTCATTATTTATTCCCTGTCCACTGTATTTCGGACAGATGTTTTATTTTATTTTACTTATTAGTAGTCGCTCATGCACTAGTCACACCGGGTTCTGGGATGATTTTCGAAAGATTTGAATTAATTGTTATCGTTTGATTTGAATTGAAGCAAAAACCTATTATTTATGAAAAATGGAAGGAAATTTCTAGAATTTGATGTATTTAAAAAGAGAATTTTAAATCGGTAATTTAATTAGCTTTGCTGACAGCGGTGTCCGGTGCCATCACAACCCGTAGTGGATTTGGGTCGTGACACCATATATTGATGGCTCCTTAAATGTTAAAGGAGCAGGTTTAGGCATCGTTCTAATCCCACTTTCTAGAGAAACTATTAGGCAAGCCATAAAATGCCATCCCATTACTAACAATGAAGCAGAATATGAAGCTATGATTGCAGGTCTGGAATTGGCAGGAGAGCTCAGAATAGAGCGGTTATAATCAAAATTGACTCACAACTTGCAGTTAATCAAATGCATGAGACTTATATAGCTAGAGAGGCGAGGATGCAACAATATTTGGAAAAGCCACGTGATTTGATCAGGAAATTCCTATCTTGGAAAATCGTGCAAATACCCAGGGAAGAAAATGTTGAAGCAGATGTGTTGGCTAATCTTGCATCCATTGTAGAAGTGACAAATGAAGAAAATGCTTCTATAATACATTTGTTTCATTCAGCACTCGATCAAGATAAAAATGAGGTAAATTTCAATAATTTAACCTAGGATTGGAGAAACGAGATCGTTAAGTTTTTGCAATACGAAATTTACCTAAAGATAAGAAAAAGGATCAGGCACTTCGATGAAAGGCTGCCCGTTATTGTTTGGGTCGAGGCAACTTATATTGAAAGATGTTCCGTGGACCTTTAGCAAGGTGTCTCGTACCTTCTCAAATAGGGTATGTGATGAGAGAAGTACATGAAGGACACTGTAGAAATCACGCAGGAGGAAGATCATTAGTAAAAACCCTAATTAGACCAGGGCATTATTGGCCTAAAATGGAAGAAGGGGCAGAAAGCTTTGTGGCCAAATATGACAAATGCCAAAGATATGGTAACAATATGCATCTTCCAGCGGAGTTATTACATTCGGTTATCATGGACTTTTATGAAGTAGGGGATGGATATCGTGACTACCACAAGCTAAAGGAAAGGTACAATTTTTACTAGTACTAACTGATTATTTTACCAAGTGTGTAGAAGCAGGTGCCTTCAAACAGGTATGAGAAAAAGAAGTCAGGGACTTTATTTGGCGAAACATCATATATCGATCTAGGGTTCCAAAAGAAATCGTGTGTGATAAAGGCCCGCAGTTCATAGGTGCAAAAATCACAGAATTCTTTCAGAGTTGGCAAATTAAAAGGATAACTTCAACACCTTATCATCCTATGGCCGATGGACAAGCTGAATCAACAAACAAAGTTATTATTAATAATCTAAAGAAAAGATTAGAGGAGTCAAAAGGAAGTTGGCTAGAAGTGTTACCAGGAGACTTATGGACTTATCACATGACAACAAAAATAGGTATGGGAGAGACTCCGTTTCACTTATGTATGGTGTTGAAGCCTTAATTCCAATTGAAATAGGTGAACCAAGTATGAGATACACTCAAGCAACCGAAGAGTAAAACGAGGAAGAGATGCGAATAAATCTCGAGTTGCTTGAAGAAAAGAGGGAAACAACCTTGATAAGGGAGATAGCGAATAAGCAAATTATAGAGAGGTATTACAATCGGAAAGCTCATCTTAGGTACTTCAAGACTGAGGACTTCGTACTCAAAAAAGTTTTTCAATCAAGGAAAGCAGCAAATATAGGAAAGTTGAGCCCAAATTGGGAATGGCCTTACAAGATTTGAGGTATTACAGGATGCATATGAGTTAGAAACAATGAACGGCAAAGTACTCCCGTCAAATTAGAATGTTGTTCATTTGAAGAAGTATTACTTCTAAAAGGGAAAACCCCAGGTCAGGTATCATTGATGCAAGGTTTAAATTTATTCATTTTAAATTGTACTAACCATTTTAGATGATAGCCACAAAGCTTGCCCACACCAAATGATGATTTTAGACCTAAAAGACAAGCAGGATGCAAAATTATTACCGGTCTGGGTTCAAACTTTTCTGATGAAAATAAAAAGGGTTAAGCAGTCATCATCTAAAATTATACCTCCTAGTCTCGTATGTTTTTCCTTTTCAGGAAATGGACCATATGGAAGGAATAATCAAGTGCTCGAGATTTCATACTTCAAAGCTCTTACACTGGACTATATATATATGGAAGCGAAGAAGACTAGAAAAGTCAGAATTCGAGTCATGCCTGAAGCAATCTACCCAACAAGTCGAAAGTTAAGAGCGAGCAAATCAAGACCCAAAAATTCAAGTCTGATTCAAAAACCTATGCTGAAGTATACACTTAAAGATGTAAATTACAAAATCTTATGAGTATCTAGTTTAAAGGCCATATTTAATCGAGGTTGTAAGATATATCTTTGAACCTTGTAAAATTTGTTATAAAGAACACAATTATGAAAGAGTTGTAGATGTTATTTGAATACATGTAAAGTATACAGTTTTAAATTTCAAGAATATAAAACTTCTTCAAGTTATTCTAAGAAATATGTATGTCCCCACTTCGTCTTTCGTATGTTTACACCAGTATGAAGTTGAGATGTCTTCTTCATTAAGTGTCGTATATAAAAGGGCGCTCTTTTATAATTCGTGCTTATTCAAAAGAGTCACGAAGCATCAAAGCATTTTTTTGACGCAAAGTTAAACAATAAAGGGTAAAACAAAAACCCAAACATTAAAATGAGCAGAAAATAAAGCCAAAAACTTATAAATATAAAGCAAACATTTGTCTTCAAAACCCGAAATAAGCCAAGGGTAAAAAGATAAGAGGGTATAATAGAAACTCAAAATAAAGATATTATAAGAGTTAGACAAAAATTCAGTAATATTATAAACCTGGTTAAAACTAAGTATAAAACTTAGTTCCAACCTAATTACTTGATATTAAAACCCCAAAACAGACTAGGGGTAAAACTTTTCAAAAATTACTTTACCCCCAAATAGGAACAGGGGTAAACTTCCAAACATTCCACTAAGAAAAAAAATGAAACAACAATTCAAACTTTTCAAACTTTCAATGTGGGGCAGAATTTGAACCAGTAGGATAAAGAACGGTATCATCAATGGCAGGAGGAACAACTTGAGCGGAAGGAGATTGAACAACATCTTCACCAGGAGTAACTTCATCACCTTCGGGAATATCAACCGCAGGTGAAGAAAAGCTTTGACTCCGTTGGATTTTCTCAATAGTTTCTTTAATCTTTGCAATCTCAGCATCTAAGTCAAAGCCTTCCCAGATTGCCTTTGTTAAAGTGTCGAGGCGTGTGTTCAAGAAAGGCCAACTAACTTCAATAGCGGCCTTATCTTCAAGGGATTCATTTCCCAATGCTCAATCTCACTTCTAAGCTCTTCATTCTCATTCAAGAAAGCTCCATAAGAAGCTTGTAAGGGGACAAATGAACTCTCTAAAAATTAAACTATGTTAGAAGATACTCGAAGATCTTCTTGATCTTGAGTGAGTGTTTGAACAAGCTCTCCGACGTAAACTTCTTTCTGGTTCAGTAGTTTATTCTGACCCCTAATTTCTTCAGTGGACTTAGAAAGTTGCTCAGCAAATGAAGACTCGAGAAGGTTTTTATTTTTGCCCGCCTGATTAGAAGAGGATTTCTCAACTGCCAATTCACTTGCCATTACTTTCACCTACTGCTCCAAGGTACACTTTTCTTCCTCTAAGACTTCTTTCTCAAGTTGAAGACTATCGAATTGCTCCTTCCAGTTGTTTGCCTCGATGTGGTAATCGTTAGCTGCTCTGTGTGGACGATCCTCTTCATCATATCTGCACCAATGAAGTTGATCTATACGATGAAAAGGAAATGTGATATCAATGAAAATGAAATCACGTGCGAAATAAAAAGCTAAGAGCATCCAGCAACCTAATCATGCCTGGCTCCTCCAGGTCTTTCAGCAACCTCCCCTTCAGAATCTTTCTCCTGCCAAAGATGGCAAATCGATCTTGTTCCTTTTCAGACTCCTCCTCCTCTTCTTCTCCACTCCACTCTTCTTCTTCTTCTTCAGTAACTTTTACTTGTTTTCCCTTCACTCCAGACCTAGTTCTTTTGGCCAAGGAGGGTTCAGCAGATACAGATTTTGAAGACTTCTTTGCAGAAATCTGGGTTCTACACCGAACCTCCAAAATCAATTCTGATCGCACTCCTAAGTCACAAATCATCCCCCGAAGCTAACCGAATCACCGGAAATCACATCCAAGCCCTCTAACTCAATAGTCGACATTCGGTTGACTTTTCTAAAATAAGCCTTTCTTAAAGAGACTAAGTGTCTCATTTTCTACCAAAACCAATCCAATTCAACTCTAACACTCCAAATGCCGATAATGAAACATGAAGGAGCAATAAATGGGGAAAATGGGGCGGTAACACATGAGACGACGGGTCAGGTCGTCACATCCTCCCCAACTTAAACAAATGCTCGTCCTCGAGCAGGTCAAGAAACATACCTGAAGTCTCAAATAGGTGAGGATATCTGCTTCGCATCTCCTGCTCGGTCTCCCAGGTAGCCTCCTCCACGGGCCGGCCTCTCCACTGTACCTTTACCGAAGCTATATCCTTTGATCTCAACTTCCGAACCTGATGGCCCAAAATAGCCACTGGCTCCACATCATAGGTCAAATCATCATCCAACTGAACCGTGCTGAAGTCTAACACATGAGACGGGTCCCCAACATACTTTTAGAGCATGGAAACATGGAATACCAGATGAGCCCCCGACAAGCTGGGTGGCAAAGCAAGCATATAGGCCACCTCCCCAATCTTCCTAAGTACCTCAAAAGGCCTAATGAACCGCAGACTCAACTTCCCTTTCTTTCCAAACCTCATAACGCCCTTCATGGGCGAAACCTTCAACAAGACCTTCTCACCCACCATATAAATACATCTCGAACCTTCCGGTCCGCATAACTCTTTTGACGCGACTGAACTGTACGAAGTCTCTCCTGGATCACTTTCACCTTCTCTAAGGCATCCTGGACCAACTCTGTCCCTAATAGTCTAGCCTCGCCGGTCTCAAACTAACCCACCGGAGATCTACACCGTCTCCCATATAAGGCCTCATACGGTGCCATCTGAATGCTGGATTGATAGCTGTTGTTGTAGGCAAACTCTGCAAGTGGCAAGAACTCAGCCCAAGAACCTCCAAAGTCAATAACATAGGCACGCAACATGTCCTCCAATATCTGGATAGTACGCTCGGACTGCCCGTCCGTCTAAGGATGAAACGCTGTGCTCAACTCTACCTGTGTACCCAACTCCCGCTGAAAAGTCCTCCAAAACTGGGAAGTAAATTGAGTACCCTATCTGAGATAATAGAAACTGGGACCCTATGCAACCGAACAATCTCCCGGATGAAAATTCCTGCCAGCCGCTTTGAAGAATAGGTAGTACACACTGGAATGAAGTGCGTGGACTTGGTCAGCCAATCCAAAATCACCCAAATTGATTCAAACTTCCTCGAGGTACGAGGGAGACCACTCACAAAATCCATAGTAATCCTCTCCCACTTCCACTCTGGAATATCCATCCGCTGAAGTACACCACCCGACCTCTGATGCTCATATTTCACCTACTGACAATTGAGACACCGAGCTACATAACTCACTATATCTTTCTTCATTCTCCTACACCAGTAGTGATGTCTCAAATCCTAATACATCTTCGCGGCACCCGGATGAATGGAATACCGCGAGCTGTGGGCCTTTTCTAATATCAACTCCCGAAGCCCATCCACATTGGGCACGCAAATCCGACCCTGCATCCTCAACACGCCATCATCATCAATAGTCACATCTCTAGAATCACCATGCTTGACCCTGTCCTTAAGGACAAGCAAATGCGGATCATCATATTGGCGCTCTCGAATGAGGTCATACAAGGAAGACCGAGAAACCACACAAGCCAACACCCGACTAGGCTCCGAAATGTCTAACCTCACGATCCGATTGGCCAAAGCCTGGAAATCAACTGTAAAGGGCCTCTCCCCAACTGGAATGTACGCCAAACTACCCATAATAACCGCCTTCCAGCTCAAAGCATCGGCCACTATATTGGCCTTCCCCGGGTGATATAGAAAGGTAATATCATAGTCCTTGAGTAACTCAAGCCACCTCTGCTGCCTCAAATTAAGATCCTTCTGCTTGAACAGATGTTGAAGATTGCGGTGATCAGTGAATACCTCACAAGATACAAGGTAGTGCCTCCAAATCTTCAAAGCATGAACTATAGCAGCCAACTCCAAATCATATACAGGGTAGTTCTTCTCATGGGGCTTCAACTGACGAGAAGCATATGTAATAACTCTACCCTCCTGCATTAGCACACATCTGATCCTAACTCTCGAAGAATCACAATATATGGTGTAAGAACCTGAAGCTGATGGCAAAACTAACACTGGAGTTGTGGTCAAAGCTGTCTTGAGCTTCTGAAAGCTCTCCTCGCACTCGTCTGACCATAAAAATGGTGCACCCTTCTGCGTCAACTTGGTCAAGGGCGAAGCAATAGATGAAAAACCCTGGACAAACCGGCGATAATAACCCGCCAAACCAAGGAAACTCCGAATCTCCGTGGCTGAGGACGGTCTGGGCAAACTCTGAACCGCCTTTATCTTCTTCGGATCAACCTGAATACCATCGCTGGACACCACGTGCCGCAAGAAAGCCACAGAACCAAGCCAAAACTCACACTTGGAGAACTTTGCATAAAGTTTCTCCTCCCTCAATCTCTGTAACACCACTCTCAAATGTTGTGCGTGCTTCTCCTGGCTACGCGAGTACACCAGGATGTCATCAATAAAAATAATCACAAATGAATCTAGTTACGACCAAAACACACTGTTCATCAAGTGCATGAACGTTGCTGAGGCATTAGTTAGCCCAAATGACATAACCAGAAACTCATAGTGCCCATATCTCATCCTGAAAGCAGTCTTCATAATATCTGAATCCCTAATCTTCAACTGGTGATAGCCTGAACGGAGATCAATCTTGGAGAATACCCTTGCCCCCTGAAGTTGGTCAAACAAATCATCAATACGAGGTAGGGGATATTTGTTCTTCACTGTCACTTTGTTCAATTGCCTGTAGTCAATGCACATTCTCATTGTGCCATCCTTCTTTTTCACAAATAGGACTGGTGCACCCCACGGTGACATACTCGGACGAATGAACCACTTATCTAGGAGTTCCTGAAGCTGATCCTTTAATTCTTTCAACTCTACTGGTGCCATACGATACGAAGGAATGGAAATGGGCTGAGTGCCCGGCACCAGATCAATACCAAAATCAATGTCCTTGTACGGTGGCATGCCCGGCAGGTCTGCTGGAAACATATCAGGGAAGTCCCTCACAACGGGGACAGTATCAAGACTAGGAGTCTCAGCTCCAACATCTCTCACAAAAGCTAGATATGATAGACAACCTTTCCCAACCATCTGTTAGGCCTTTAGGAAAGAAATCACCCTGCTAGGAACGTAGTCAGTCATACCATGCCACTCAATCCTCGGAACACCCGGTATAGCTAACGTGACTGTCTTAGCATGACAGCCTAGAATAGCATGACACGGAGATAACCAGTCCATGCCTAGAATAATATCAAAATCTGCCATGCTCAATAGCAACAAGTCAACTCGGGTCTCCAGACCCCCAATAGTCACCAGACAAGACCGATACATATGGTCTACAACAATAGTATCACCCACCGAGGTAGATACGTGAACAGGTAAAGCAAGACACATTCGGGTCGTACCCAGATGATGAGAAAAATATGAGGACACATAAGAATAGGTAGATTCGGGATCAAATAAGACAGAGGCATCCATGCTACTCCTGCAATGTTTACCTGATACCCTGGTGTTATTTATTAATGGAGTGTTGTGCCCGAGGGGCTGACTTTTGTATTGACTTGCACAATCTATTTCGCATTTATTTGCTTAATTGTTGGAAAAGATGTTTTCAAAAGAGGTTTTTAAACTGAGTCCAGATATTTCTAAAGATTTCACGGCTTCACTGTTTTCTCAAAAGGGTTACACTGTTCTATATAGCATGATGGCTTACTTTACGTGGTTTCTTGCTGCTCAGTTATTATTTACCTTTATTACTTACTGATTTGGAGTACTCACTTTACTCCCTACACCTCGCGTGCTGATGCAGGTATTGGTTTACCCGATAGCGGGTTGGAGCTGGTTGAGGATTTGCTATCGTATTTGAGCAAGGTGACCGACAGCGTTCGCAGCACCGGATTTCTTCCTTTGATTCCAGATTTTATTCTATGTATTACAAGCTTTATAGTTGTATCAAAAATCCTTCTAGATGCTCGTGACTTGTGACACCCTGATTTCGGGCTGAGTCGGGATGGGTTCCCTATTTTATCACATTTATTCCGCAATATGATTTCATTATCTATGATTCAGACTTATTCATGCTAAGTAACTGTTAAAAGAGGCGTTGTTGTTCTATTGGCTGGCCTTGTCTTCACGAGATGCGCCATCACGATCAAGTTTGGGGAATTGGGTCGTGACAGAAGAACCGTTATCCTTTCCTCATATTGATGATTAGTTTGATCAGTTACCAGGTGCTCGTCTGTTTTCTAATATTGACTTGCATTTAGGCTTTCATCAGTTGAAGATTCGGGAGCCAGATATCCCAAAGACTGCCTTCAGAACTTGGTATGGTCATTACGAGTTCCTTGTTATGTCATTTGGGCAAACCAATGCCCCAGCAGCCTTCATGCATTTGATGCACAGTGTATTCTTGCCATATATTGACTCATTTGTCATTATATTTATTGATGACATTTTGGTATACTCCCGGAGTCGGGAAGATCATGAGTAGAACCTGAGGATAGTGCTTCAGACTTTGAGAGAGAAGAAGTTATATGCTAAGTTCTCAAAATATGAGTTTTTGTTGGATTTCGTGGCATTCTTGGGTCACGTGGTATCTAGTGAGGGGATAAAGGCAGATCTGAAGAAAGTGGAAGTAGTGCAAAGTTGGCCGAGACCATCCTCAGCTATAGAGATCCGCAATTTTCTTGGCTTGGCGGGTTATTACCATCGATTTGTTGAGGAATTTTCATCCACTATAGCACCTATGACCAGACTGACCTAGAAGGGTGCTCCGTTCCAGTGGATGGAAGAGTGTGAGGAGAGCTTTCAGAAGCTCAAGATAGTTTTGGCCACAGCTCCGATTTTGATATTTCCTACCGGTTCGGGGTCTTATATGTCTATTGTGATGCCTCGAGGGTTGGCCTTGGAATGGTACTGACGTAGGATAGTAGGCTGATTACCTACACGTCCAGACAGTTAAAGGTACATGAGAATAATTATCTTGTCCATGATCTCGAGTTAGCTTCTATTGTTCACGCCTTGAAGATCTGGCGTCACTATTTTTACGGTATGCCTTGTGAGATTTATACTGATCACCGGAGTTTGCAGCATATGTTCAAGCAGAAGAACCTTAATTTGTGCCAGAGAAGGTGGTTAGAGTTGTTAAAGGACTATGATATCACTATCTTATATCACCTTGGCAAGGCCAATGTAGTGACCGATGCTTTGAGTCGTCAGGCGAAGAGTTTGAGGAGTTTGGCTTATCTACCAGTGGAGGAGAGGCCCATGGCGATGGATGTTCAGGCCTTAGACATTCAGTTTGTGAGATTAGACCTTTCGGAGCCTAGCCGGGTCCTTGTTTGTATGGTTTCTCGGTCTTCCTTGTTTGATCGTATCAGGGAGCGTCAGTTTGATGACCCTCATTTACTTGCCCTCAAGGATAAGGTTCTGTGAGGTGATGCCAAAGATGTGACCATTGGTGATGATAGGGTATTAAGAATGCAAGGTCGGGTTTGTGTACCTAATGTTGATGCGCTTCGAGACTTGATTCTAGAGGAGAACCATAGTTCACGATATTCCATCCATCCGGGTGCCATGAAAATGTATCAGGATTTGTGACAGCACTATTGGTGGAGGCGAATGAAGAAGGATATAGTTGGGTTTATAGCTCGGTACCTCAATTGTCAGCAGGTAAAGTATGAGCACCAGAGGCCGGGTGGATTGCTTCAGCAGATAGAGATTCCGGAGTGGAAGTGGGAGCGAATCACCATGGACTTCATAGTTGGTCTCCCATGGACTTTGAGGAAGTTCGATGCCATTTGGGTGATTGTGGATCGGCTTACCAAGTCTGTGCATTTCATCCTATGTGTACCACCTATTCTTCAAAGCGGTTAGCGCAGATTTATATCCGAGAGATTATCCATCTGCACGGTATTCCAATTTCTATTATTTTAGATAGAGGTACTCAATTCACATCACGGTTATGGAAGGCCGTACAACATGAGTTGGGCACTCTGGTAGAGTTGAGCACATCATTTCACTCCTAGATAGATGGAAAATCTGAGCGCACTATTCAGATTCTTGAGGATATGCTCTGTGCGTGTGTGATGGAGTTTGAAGGTTCTTCGGATCAGTTCTTTCCATTGGCTGAGTTTGCTTACAACAACATCTATCAATCAAATATTTAGATGGCATCATATGAGGCCTTGTATGGTAGGCGATATAGATCCCCGGTGGTTTGGTTCGAGCCGAGCAAGGCTAGATTATTGGGCACCGACTTAGTACAGGATGTTTTGGAGAAGGTTAAGGTGATCCAAGATAGACTCCGTACAGCCCAGTCCAGACAGAAGAGTTATATGGACCGAAAGGTTCGTGATGTTTCCTATATTGTTGGAGAGCAGGTCTTGCTATGGGTTTCGCCTATGAAGGGCGTCATAAGATTTGGGAAGAAATGGAAATTGAGTCCGAGGTTTATTGGGCCTTTTGAGATATTGCGGCATGTTGGGGAGGTTGCTTATGAGCTTGCCTTACCTCCCAACTTGGTAGGGGTTCATCCAGTATTTCATGTTTCGATGCTCCGAAGGTATCACGGTGATCTGTTGCACGTGTTGGATTTCAGTTCAGTCCAGTTGGACAAGGATTTATCTTATGTTGAGGAGCCGTAACGATATTGGATAGGCAGGTTCGAAAGCTGAGGTCGAAGAACATTGCATCAGTAAAGGTTCAGTGGCGGGGTCATCTGGTCGAGAAGGCGAGTTGGGAGACCGAGCAGGATATGCGCAACCATTACCCTCATCTTTTCACCACTTTAGGTATGTCTCTATACTCGTTCGAGGACGAACAAATGTTTTAAGAGGGAGAGGATGAAATGACCCGACCGTTCGTTTTAGGAATTAACGCCCCCTTCCTTTATTAACTGCATTCCTCGTGTTTGTTTTTGCTATTGTGAGTTTCCGGGAGGATTCATTTTTGTGTTTCGGAGTATTTTGGGACATTTAGTCCCTAAATGAGAGTTTTAGCCTTAGAATTTGGACCCTAATTAGAGCAATGTAAAGACGGGCTCGGAATAGAATTCTTTTGGTTCCGTTAGCTCCATTGGGTGATTTCGGGCTTAAGGGCGTGTTTGGATTGTGTTATTAAGGTGCGTAGCTTAATTAGGCTTGAAATGTAGAAAGTCAAATTTTTTAAGTTTTCGGTTCGATAGTGAGATTCTGATATCGGGGTCGGAATGGAATTGTGGAAGTTGGAGTAGGTCTGTTGTGTCATTTGGGACGTGTGTGCAAACTTTCAGGTAATTCGGATGAGGTTTGATAGACTTTTTGATCAAAAGCAGAAATTTGAAGTTTTGGAATCCTTAGTCTTGAATCCGAGGGTGTTTTGATGATTCGATGTTGTTTTGAGTGTTTCGAAATTGGTACAAGTTTGAATAGTGGTACATATCATGTTCGTATCTTTGGTTGAGGTCCCAGGGGCCTCGGGATGATTTCGAAAGGTTGTCAGAAGAATTAGAAGTTGACCGCACCTGCGGCTGGGGACCGCAGGTGCGGAGCTGGAGAAGCGGCGTCAGCATCGCAGAAGCGGAAAAGAGGAGGGCCAGCAGGGACCCCAGAAGTGGACGCTTCATCATAGAAGCAGCGCCGCATCTGCAGAAGTGAGGTCGCAGGTGCATAAATCCTTGTTTAATGAAAAGTCGCAGGTGCGACTTGGTCTGTGCAAAAGCGGGACCGCAGGTGCAGTCCCAGAGCCGCAGTTGTGGTTCACGGGTCAGAAAAGGGGCAGAATTGAGGGTTAAGTTTAAAAACCTTAGAAATTGATTTGGGATCTCGGGATTGGAGATTTTGGAAGAGATTTTTACCTGGGTATTTTGGGTAAGTAATTCTTACTCGATTTTGATTAATTTCCACTAATCTATGCTTAAATTCTTAGGCCTAATTTTTATAGTTTTGATCAAGATTTTGATGTCGGATTGGAGTAATTTTTGTATATGAACTCGTGAGAGTGTGAGGATTCTGAATTCGTAAATTTTACCCAATTCTGAGACGTGGGCACGAGAGGCATTTTGGGGCAATTTTCCTAATTTCGCGTATTAGCTTCGAATTAATTAGTTGAATTAGTTACTTGAAGTTATATTTACATTATGCAATTTCTTTGAATAGAGTTTGGCCATTTGGAGTCGGATACTCGTGGCAAGAACGTGGTATTGAGTTGATTGAACTAGTTCGAGGTAAGTGGCTTACCTAACCTTGTGTGGGGAAAACTCCCCTTAGGAATTGCTATTGTGATATATGAAATTCCTTGTACGTAAGGTGACGAGTGCGTACATGTGCTAATTGTTGAAAATCCTATTTTCATCAAGTAACTATGATTTCGTTTTATTCCCTATTTTTACCAGCTGTAATTTAAGCCTACTGTTAGCTTAGAAAAGCATGTCTAAGTGAATTAACTGCTTTACTTTCCCAAACTGCCTTATTTGAATTCTGTGCAGCATGCTAGGCTAGAAATACATATTTTACCTTAGTATAAATTTGATTGAACTGAATATTCTTCGTGTTTCTGTTTTGTGTTTATTTTGGGACTACAGACGATATCCCGGGAGATCCCCCCTTGCCTGTTTTATTTGGGACTACGGATGTGGTATTCCGGGATATTCTCCTGCATATTTACATTGGAACTACGGGACTGCACCCGGTAGATTCCCCCGGTACTGAGTATTTACATTTGGGACTATAGATGTGCTGTTTCGAGAGATCCCTTGTGCGTTATGAGTTGGACTACGGGATGAAACCCGGGAGATCCACTGGATATTTATATTTAGGGACTATAGGACGGTATCCTAGGAGATCCCTGCTTGTTATCTCTGTGTTGATTTGTATAATATTGCTTCTCTTCATTTTATATTATTATATATAACCGGTAGGGCCCTGACCTTCCTCGTCACTACTCGACCGAGGTTAGGCTTGGCACTTATTGGGTACCACTGTGGTGTACTCATGCCCTTTTCTGCACATGTTTTTCGTGTGCTGATCCAGGTACTTCGACTCAGCCCTACTACCCTTGAGGCGAGGCCATTCTCCAGAGACTTCGAGGTATATCTGCCGCGTCCGCAGACCGAGGAGTCCTTTTCCATTCTCTCTTGTAGTAATATCCCTTCTATATTTTCTTTTGATTTAGACATTTCGTAGTTAGAGCATTTAGTCATATTCATAGCTTGTGATTCATGGGTTTTCGGGTTTTGGGAGTTGTTCGGTTTGAGATCTTGTATTGTATATGCCTAGCGGCATCTTAAACACTTCTATATTTGTTATCTTCAGTTTTATATTAGTTTTCCGCATATATTTTCTTTCTTCGGAAATCGTTAGGCTTACCTAGTCGTAGGGACTAGGTGCCGTTATGACATGTTCACGGAGGGCAAACCGGGATCGTGACACACTCCTCTTTGGAAGTTACTTATTAGAAATTTATTTATCAAATTATTCTTATTAATGGTAACTAATTTTTAACAACATAATGATTAGAAAGTATGAGCACTTTTTAATAAGAACGGAAAAGGCCTAAAAATGCCACTCAACTTTCAGAAATGGTCCATCCATGCCATTACTGACTAACAGCAATGGCATGGATGAGCCAAATAAAAATTGATATGTTAGTCAATAATGGCATGGATGAGCCAAATGTGTAACGGCAGTGGCATGAAAAGAGCAAATTTTTAACGGATGGTATGGATAGACCATTTCTGAAAGTTGAGTGGCATTTTTAGGCGTTTTCCGTAATAAGAATAATGTTGAAAGAAATAATAAATCTCTCTTGATTTGTTAAAGTGAACAAGTAAAGGAAACAATTTTTTTTTAATAAATTGCATTAGCAACAACAACAACGACATACCCATCATAATCGCACAAAGTGGGATTTGGGAAGGATAGTGTGTACCCATACCTTACCTCTACTTTTGGAGATAGAAATTTTGTTTCCAATAGACCCTCGGTTCATAAAAGCATAAGCAACACATCAATGAAAAGAAAAATAAGAAGGGACAACACCGAGAAGTCATGTAAAAGTAGCATAAATAACAACAAGATAGTAAGATGACCAAAGGAAAGAAACAACAGGTAGCCATAGAAACCTAAAACAAATAGAATGAGAGCATGTACTAATACTACTAGTATGAACAATCTAGACTACCTAACCTACTATCATAATCCTTGACCACCACACCTTCCTATCAAGGGTCTTGTCCTCGATCGGCTATAGTTGTGTCATATCGTGCTTAATCACCTATCCCTAATTCTTCTTCGGCCTACCTCTACCTCTACTTAGTCCCTCCAATGTCAACCCCTCACACGTCCTTACAGGGACATCTATATGTTTCACCTCCTCATATGTCCAAACCATCTAAGTCTTACTTCTCGCATCTTGTCTTCAATAGTGCCACACCCACCTTGTCCCGAATAACTTCATTGCTAATCCTATATAACCCGATATGCCTGCACATCCATCTTAACATTCTTATCTCTGCTATCTTCATCTTCTGGACATAAGAGTTCTTGAATGGCCAACACTCACCCAACATACAACATAGTCGGTCTGACCACCGCTTTGTAAAACGTACCTTTAAGTTTTGATGGCACCTTCTTGTCACACAAAATATCATAAGCAAGTCTCATTTTATATATCTCACCCATCTACGATGTGTAACGTCTTCGTTAATCTCTCCATCCTCTCTGTATAATAGACTCAAGGTACTTAAGACTTTCTCCCCTAGAGATGACTTGTGAATCTAGCCTCACCTCCCTTTCTACTTCCTAAGTTGGACCACTGAACTTACATGTCAAGTATTTTGTCTTTGTCTTGCTCAACTTGAAGCCTTTAGATTCAATGGTCTGCCTCCACACCTTTAATCCCGTGTTAGCAACGCTTTATCGATCAATACAATATTGTCGGCAAATAATATGCCCCATAGAATCCCCCCCGGATATAGCACGTTAGTACGCCCATCGGCATGAAAAACAAAAAAGGGCTGAGTGCGTCCTGGTGTAACCCCATCGTGACCAAAACAATTTTTGAGTTCCTCCCATTGTTCTCACCCGAGTCTTTTCTCCATCACGCATGTCTTTAATCACCTTAATATAGGCCACAGGTACACCTCTAGTCTCCAAACATCCTAGAGAACCTCCATCGGGACTATATTGTAGGCCTTTTCAAAGTCGATGAACACCATATGCAATTCTCTCTTCCTCTCCTTATATTGTTCCATAAATCTCCTAAAGAGGTGAATGACTTTCGCAGTCGAAAGTCCCAGCATAAAGCCGAACTAGTTCTCGAAAATCGACATGCTCCTCGCCACCTTTAGCTTAACAACCCTCTCACAGACGTTCATAGTATGACTGAGCATCTTGATACCTCGATAGTTATTGCAATTTTAGATATCACCCTTGTTCTTGTACGAAGGAACCATCCTGGTCCACCTTCACTTTTCGGGTATCTTTTTCGTCCTAAAAATTATATTAAATAACCTAGTGAGCCACTCTAAGCCCGCCTTGCCTACACTTTTTTTAAAACTCTACCAGAATTTCATCTGGCCTGGTCACTTTGCCCCTACTCATAGCCTCCACGACCTCCTCAACTCTAATCCACCTACAATGGACTCCAAATCACCGAGAACAATGTTTCTATCTTGTTCCTTGTTCAAGAGAATATGTAAGTAAGTCTGCCATCTCCGACGGATATACGCCTCATCCAACAAAACTTTGCCTTCTTCGTCCTTGATGTAGTTTTCTTGGTTGAAGCCACGAGCCTTTCTTTCTCTCACCCTACGTAGCCTGAACAACCCCTTATCCTCGCCTTTACCCTCAAGTTCTTCATATAAACGATCAAATGTTGCAGTCTTAGCCACTGTAATACCAACTTCGCCTCCTTCTTAGCCAACATATACCACTCCTTATTAGAATTCTTGTCCACCTCATCTAAGCTAGTGGAAAGCATAGACGAGGAAGAGAAGAGTTCGAATATATTTCACTAGTAAAAAAGAACAAATTTGGAAGGAGCATAAAGGCAACATATTTGTACAAATAGGATATTTCGGTGCCACTCTTGATTTTTTTTATCATGCTTACTGATGAGCAGAACTCTAAGTTTAATAAGTGTTGCCTTTCACTTACCCCTGGGCAATACTTTTGACTCTTAACCTTAAAGGTTTCCTCATAAAGTTAGCCGGAGTTAAAAAATTAAGATCATCTATTTTCCAAATTATTGGGCATAATCTCCTAACTGATTCCCTTGCTAGTTGGGTCTTGGGCTGCGTGTTAGAGGTATTATTTTAATGATTCTTCTTTTCAAAAATTAGTTGAAACAATTAACTATTATTGCTATTATTGTTAGTGTGAGCACGTAATTTTTACTCGATGAAGAAAATACTCCTACAAATTCACAAAACAATAGATTTGCTTTTAATTATTTTAATTTTTATACAATTTTTAGGAATTTCTTGCTAAATGTTGTTTGCATTTTAGTTGTATGTTTAATATTTTTAAAACTATAAGAAAATACCAAAAATATCTAAAATACTCATTGCATAACATTTTAGGTTTATTTGCATTTAGAAATTAATTATATTGAGTTAATTGCATTATTAAGCAAAAATAATAAAAGTGATCATTTTTACATATTAAGCTTTTAGTCTTTAAAATTAGTAATTTGTTTATTTAATTTTAGTTAATTTGTTGTAGAAATAGATAAATAATTTTAACTTTTACAAATTCGATTAATTTAGGACTCAATTTAGATTTTAATTAATTAGGATTTAAGGTTAAAAAAGTATAAAGAAAAACAAAGAAAAAGAAAGTTTTTATTTTGGTCTTGTTCGGAATGGGCCAAAAAATAATGGTCCAAAGTCTTAAATCCACTTGCCCAAATCCTTAACCATTCACCCAACTCAATCTCCACTCCTAGACCATCTCCCCAACTAACCAAATGACCTCGTTTCTTGTACTGACTCGACCGGTCGTTTTAAGAATTATGCCCCAATCCCCTATTAACTGCTTTTCCCGTGCTTATTTCTGCTATTGTGTGTTGCTGGGAGGATTTGTTTTGTGTTTCGGAGTGTTTTGGGACACTTAGTCCCCAAATGAGAGTTTAGCCTTAGAATTTAGACCGTAGTCGTAGCAATGTGAAGACAGCCTCGAAAAGGAATTATGTTCATCTGTTAACTACGTTAGGTGATTTTGGACTTAGGGGCGTGTTCGGACTGTGTTTTGGAGGTCCGTAGCTTAATTAGGCTGGAAATGCCGAAAGTTGAATTTTTTAAGTTTCTGGTTCGATAGTGAGATTTTGATATTGGGGTCGGAATGGAATTTCAGAAGTTGGAGTAGATCCGTTGTGTCATTTTGGATGTGTGTGCAAAATTTTAGGTAGTTCGGACGAGGTTTGATAGGCTTTTTGATCGAAAGCGGAAATTTAAAGTTCTGGAAATCCTTAGGCTTGGATTGGAGAGTGATTTGTGGTTTATCGTTGTTTGATGTGATTCGAGTATTGGAATAAGTTCGTATGATGTTTTAGGACTGGTTGGCATGTTTGGTTGAGGTCCTGAAGGCCTCGGTGAGCTTCGGGTGCTTAACGAAAGTTGAATTGGACTTAGGAGAAATTTGAAGTTGGCCAAACCTGTCATAACCGCACTTGCGTGTATGGACCGTAGGTACGGCACCGCAGAAGCGGTTAGAGGACCGCAGGTGCAGTCTGAGGCAATTTGGGGTTGGTCGCAGATGCAGCCTAGTTACTGCAGAAGCGGCACCGCATCTGCGGAAAAGAGGTCGCAGGTGCGGAAGCTGGACTTTAATGAAAAGTTGCAGGTGCGGCCGTTTGTCGCAGAGACGAGACCGCAGGTGCGGTCCCATATCCGCAGAAGTGGTTCCACTGGTCAGAAAAAGGGGCAGAATCGAGGGTTAAGTCTCAGAACCTAAGAAATTTATTTGGGAGCTCAAGATTGGCGATTTTGGGAGAGAATTTCACCTGGGTATTTTGGGTAAGTAATTCTTACTCGGTATTGATTAATTTTCACGAATCTATTCTTAAATTCATCCTTTAAATTCGAAATTGGGGTGAAAATTTGGAGAAAAATTGGAAAAGTTCTTAGGCCTAATTTTTTATTTTGATCAAGATTTTAATGTCGGATTTGAGTAATTTCTGTATATATGAACTCGTGAGAGTGTGAGAATTCCGAATTTATAAATTTTACCCGATTCCAAGACGTGGGCCCGAGGTGGGGTTGGGCAATTTTCCAAATTTTGCATATTAGTTTTAAATTAATTAGTTGAATTAGTTACTTGAAGTTATATTTACATTATGCAATTACTTTGAATAGATTTGGGTCATTTGGAGTCGGATACTCGTGGCAAGAGCATAGTATTGAGTTGATTGAGCTGGTTCGAGGTAAGTGGCTTGCCTAACCTTGTATGAGGGAACTCCCCTTAGGAATTGGTACTGTGATATATGGAATACCTTGTACGTGAGGTGACGAGTGCGTACATGTGCTAATTGTTGAAAATCATGTTTTCATTAAGTAACTATAACTGCATTTTCTTCCCTGATTTTTACTAATTATAATTTAAGCCTACTGTTAGCTTAGGGAAGTATGTCAAGGTGACTTAACTGCTTTACTTCCTCAAAATGCCTTACTTGAATTCTGTACAGCATGCTAGGCTAGAAATACATGTTTTACCTTGGTATAAATTTGATTGAATTGAATATACTTCGTGTTGCTGCTGTGTGTTTACTTTAGGACTACGGGCGATATCACAGAAGATCCCCCTTGCCTATTTATTTGGGACTACGGATGTGGTATTCCGGGAGATCCCTCTGTACATTTACATTGGAACTACAAGACTACACCCGGTAGATTCCTCCAGTACTGAGTATTTCATTTGGGACTACAGATATGGTATTCCAGGAGATCCACTGGATATTTATATTTGGGGACTACATGACGGTATCCTAGAAGATCCCCGCTTGTTATCTCTGTGTTGAGTTGTATTCCTTTTGTGATTATTTTGTCTCTGTTGTTGTTGTTGCTACTCTTATTACCCTGTGTTACTTTAATACTACTTGTTTTCCGTAAATATTATTGTATATGACCGGTAGGGCCCTAACCTTCCTCGTCACTACTCGATCGAGATTAGGCTTGGCACTTACTGGGTACCGCTGTGGTGTACTCATGCCCTTTCCTGCACATATTTTTCTTGTGCAGATCCAGGTACTTCGACTCAGCCCTACTACCCTTGAGGCGAGGCCATTCTCCAGAGACTTCGAGGTATATCTGCCGCGTCCGCAGACCGAGGAGTCCTTTTCCATTCTCTCTTGTAGTAATATCCCTTCTATATTTTCTTTGATTTAGACATTCCGGAGTTAAAGCATTTTTTCATATTCATAGCTTGTGATTTATGGGATTTCGGATTTTGGGAGTTGTTCGGTTTTGAGATCTTGTATTGTATATGCCGAGCGGCATCTTAAACACTTCTATATTGGTTATCTTCGATTTTTATTAGTTTTTCCGCATTTGTTTCTTTTTTCAAAATTGTTAGGCTTACCTAGTCGTAGGGACTAGGTGTCGTCACGACATGTTCACGGAGGGCGAACTTGGGTCGTGACATTTTTGTACTCCTAATCTCAGCCGTTGATCAATTAAGATCTAACGGCTGGGAACTAATTCCCACACCCTTATATATGTCCTAACCGATCCCCCTACCCTCCCCCTCCCCCCCCAAANCCAAAATTGCCTACGGCGGTGGCGACAACCCAAACCACCCCAAAATTTAACCACACAATCTCTAGCCTCCCTCGTCACTATCCTACCACCAATTTACCCAAAATCCCCACCCATCTTCTTCAATTTCAAATCCGAGATTCCAAAAAAATAAATAAAAACCCTAATCCGCCTCCCTTTCTATTTTCTTTGAGTTTCTGGCTCGTTTGGCCTAAATTTCGTAATGATTGACTGTTCTTCAACAAGAACAACCGATTGATACCAATTTTGGATCATTTCTAGGTCGCCGGATTCTGGCCAACTTACTACTGACAGGCCAAAGTGTTCATCGCCATCATTTTTCGTAGTTCACCTCAATCGTTCCTTCATCTCGGCCAAAATTAGTATCTTTCTAATCTTTTTCCTTTATTTCTATTTTTCTGTGTTTTAATTATTAGTTTTATTTCCGTTTTTTGTTTTTTTTATTGATCCGTATAATTTCATTGTAAATAGGAGTGGTTCAAGTTAGTTGCATAATTAATTAATTTAATTGTATGTGTTTTTGTTTATTGGAATCAGTTGAGTTAAGTAGGTACAAATAGTTAGTTCGTTTCTGTTTATTGGCCTCAATTTGGTTTCATGTGATTGATTTATGATGTTTGAAGTTAAAGGGGTGAAAGGGGTAGTAATAGAAACTTTAAATGGGCCAAAAGAAATCAGAAAATCAGGGGGTTTTGAGGTATTTGTGTAGGAATCATCTAGAAGGGATTTAAGTGTAAAAAAATAACTAAAACTGGATCAGATTGGGGTAAAAAAATGAGTAAGTTAAGAAGTGAATGGACTTAAAATACATGAGAAAAATCTGTTGAGACAGCTATCCATTTTCTGGTACAAAAGATGCTCTATCCCTAAATTTCAGCTGACAAAATTCCCAAAAGATTCCCTCACCCCCTTCTGATTTTTCCTCAGAAAAGCACACTCTTATATTCTAGTATATAAAGAACCATATATCACTTACACAGGTAGACCTACACACGAAAAACCTCTCTCTGAAATTCAGCTTCTTTTCCTTCACCTTTAGACTGATTTGGAGGCAGAATTTTACCTTAGAAATTTTCTTTTACAAGTTTCAATTTCGTTCATATACTGATTAAAAAAAAGGTTTCATAACTTTGGTTTCTTTTCTAGATTTCTGAAGCTGATTTGGAATTGAGGTCAAGTTTCATTTTCGAATTTTCTTATTGATCTTCTATTAGCTTGCTGCTGTTTTCTCTGAGTTTGCTGAGCTTATTCTTCGATCTTCAGTTTTCAACCTTTATTTGGCTTTTGTTGACTGTCTTTCACAAATAGGTATGTGAGATACCTTCTTGTAACTTTTGTCAATGTGGAAATGCAGAATTAACATATTGATGCCCTGTCTACATCTATTTCTATGTGTTTCTGATGTTGGTACGCTTAGATCTGATTCATCTATGTTTCTCTTGGTGGTTATAAGATTCTGTTAATTCAATTTAAGCTGAATATTTAGGCTGTGTTGACTGGTTTGGTTCAAAGTCATTATTAATTCAAGTGTCACTATGAGCTTAAGAAGTTCAGAGGTAGTGGTGTGATGTTTTTACGTTTACACAACCTGAAATGAGGAGTTTTACTTTGTTGATCCTACTGTTGCTCATAAATCATTTCAAATACATGTTATCTTTTAGTTTAGTCATGATTCAAGCCTAATGTCATAGATAGGCCATTGATCTAGTTTAAAGGTTCTTTCATGCTCAAAACATCTCCATGTCTGATTGATTGTTCCCTGTATAATGACTTATTTCCAGGAATAGGTGGTTCATGTTTGAAATGGTGTTTGTAGGGGCTGATTAGTGAAATCAGTTTGTGTTGGTCTTTTGGGTTTCTAAAATGGAATTGTTCTTTGATTAAACTCAGGAATTACTCAACAGTTGGACTAATCTTGTTTGTATTTGTGTGTTTATCTACTGCTGGTGGTCAAGTGATTTATGAGAGTAGGCCGGTGGCCGGTGGCTATCTCATTGTAAATCAAGATCAACAAGGGAATTGAAAAGTCACTAGCCTAATCATTTTTTGTTTCTTTTTCTGGATAATGTTTGAAGAAGGCTGTTAGGAGCAGTGAGGTACAGATCTGCTTCCTTATTTATAAAAGGAATGGAACTCGTTGGGTTGTAGTTGGTTAATGACTTGTAATAATTTAATTTCTATACCTCTTTTGTATTGATAAGTTAATTTAATAGTTGATCCTGTTGTATTATTTTAAACTTGTTGTAGTTAAATACAGGCATATTTTATTATATAGCTTTGGAGTGATAATCCTATGGAAATCTGTTTCTGAATTAAAATTGCATTGGGCCTGGTAACTCTGCAAGCCCAATTTGGTAGAGTTCCCTTAAATTGAAGGGATTTTTTCCTTCCTATATCGTATATAAAACTTTATTACCAAATATATGCATAGTATCTAAATTACCCGCTTAGTACATATTTTTCTTACAATTTCTGTACCATTCATTTATTGGAAATTAATAGGGCAGATTCTTCCCTTAATAACGCTTGAAAAATCAGGAAATAATCTTGGGATTGATTTATTCTACATTAAATTCAAGTTTTGAAACGGAAAGGAGATTTCGCATCTGTGTAATTTACTCTTAAACTACAATTCAATAATTTTAAAAAAAAAAAGTACGAACAGCTTCAACAAACTAAATTCAAATTGTAGAATTCAAATCTTCGAGATTCAACAACTCAAAATTGCTATATTCTGTTCTTCGTCGTTTTCAGAAATCAAATTGGCGATCATATATTTGTTCTTCATCTTTTTTATCTATCAATCTAGAAATCCAAAAAAACGAAAAAATTTAGAAGAATACATCAGCAACAACACGCAATTATGTCCAAAATCGCAATCATGCTACAATTGAATGGGAATTGGGATAACTATGGCAGATTTAGAGATTTTGAAGTTGATGCCATTGTGGTAGATGAGAATGCAAGCTATAGTATTCTGATTTCTACAACTGCAGAACAACTATCGATTGATACTTCAGAAAAAATTATAAAAATCAAATACATGGTGAACGACAATTGTCCCCCAATGGAGATTAGGAATGATATGGGGGTTCGTGTGTATATGGAGACCAAAAAGGAGAATAAAAACTTAGGTTCATATCCATTATGTATAAGTGTACGAGATTTCAATATGGATTTGACAATCAACAATAATAACACAAGTGCAGGTTTGTATAGTTCGAAATTGCATAGAATTATGGTTTTACGGTATTATCTATAAAATTACTACATTTGCCTACAATTAAACTACAAATCAGTTTAATGAAAGAATAAAGCAATTTTACTTTCAAAATTATCTACAAAGTTACTACATTTATACGACAAAATAAACTATCTTTAAATAAATATTGTCTTTAAATAAATTATCAACAAAGATTCTACAAATTGCAATAATTATAGTACAATTTAACTAAAATGTCTGACATCCTAAAATGGGTGACTACAAAATTTTCACTATCTCTACAAATTATCTATAAAGATTCTACAAAATTATAATATTGTTTATCTTTATTTTGATGCAGGTTCATCTGGATCCTAAACACGAATCTAAACATCCCATAATCCACATTATGTGGGGCAAAATAATGTCCATTCTGCACAAAATGATAAATTAATTCACATTAGTAAACTGCATAAAAATGAAGCATTAATCTACATATTATCTACATATAACTACACAATCACTACACAAATAGCTAAAAACAAATCAGAAAGAAAATATACATACAAATCTGCTTCAAAAAAATATAGCCTACCCACATATATAACTACAAAACACTACAAGACATCTACAAATATAAACATTATCTACAAAAATGCAGGAAGAAAAAAGTAACTACATGTCACGACCCCAGCCCCGATCGTGATGGCGCCCAACACACTGCTAGGCAAGCCCGACCAATCTAATAACCTTAACCATTTTTGTGCAGCTCATGAATTAATTAACACGGATAAATTACTAAATCATAATACTGAAATTCTGAAATAGAGTTAAAACATGCGAAAATCCCAAATATCAATTCTACTACACAGCCCGAAGAATCCGGTGTCACAAGTCTGAGTCTCTAATACTTGAGTATCAACCTACTACATATAGTTCTAAAGAAATGCGGAAATAAAACAATAAGATAGAAGGGAAGATCAGGACTGCGGACGTCATGCAGCTACCTTGATGCTCCCGGATAAGCTGCTCGGCAGAGAAGTCCTCACTCAGCCTCAGATGCACCTGGATCTTCATGCAAGGTGCAGGGAGTAATGTGAGTACTCCGACCGAGTTAGTAATAAACATAAATAAAGGTTGAGAATAAGAAATTCTGAATAGGCACAAAGTAATTCTATAAATACAGCAACTTAAACCAAGTAGTATTAAGTCAGTAAAACCAATAACAACAATTTTGGAAATACTACAACAGATAAGTAAGTAAATGACAATCAAATATGAAATTCAACACATAGTTCGGTACTCCCTAGTACCAGCTGCGGCGTGCAGCCCGCTCCATTTATTTATCGCCGACGGCGCTCACTGGGGGTGTGCAGACTCTGGGAGGGGCCCCTTACGGCCCAAGCGCAATAATAAGCCATCTCGTGGAATCAACTAGACCCTCGGCCTCATATCAATATCAATACAATACTGCTGCGGCGCGCAACCTGATCCCATACTCAGTCCAAAATCACTTAAGCCCCTCGAGCTCAATAATGTAGAAATGTTAAAAATATTAATTAAGTTTTCAAGTTTGAGAAAAGGTGGCTGAGTTTGCAAAACAGTATCAAATACTAGGACTGAGTACAATAATATGTAAAAATGGTAAGAAACTAGTAATACCAATCCCTGAAGGATTCAATCAACTGGCACGAAGCTCAAATATAGCAATCAACTCAAATTATAATGATAATAAGTGAATTTCAATCAAATACGCAGTATATTCATCTACCGGGACGGACCAAGTCACAATCCCCAATGGTTCTCTACCCCACGCTCGCTATCCAGCGTGCAAGTCACCTCAATATAGCAATACGATGTGCAAATCTGGGGTTTCCAACCCTCAGGACATCATTTACATCTATTACTTACCTCAAGCCGGCCAAAATCCTAGCTCGCTATGCCCTTGCCTCTCAAATCGACATCCTCGCGCGTCGAATCTTACCAAAACCACAAGGAATACGTCACAATATGCCAATGGAACAATACCCAGTCGAAAACAATCGAAAAATAGCAAAAATCTCGAAATTAGCAAAACCCGAGCCCCGAGACCACTTCTCGAAAATAAGAAAATTTTACATCAACAGGTTCCTTATCTCGCCACGAGTCTATATATATAAAGATTACCAAAATCGGAATCCAAATGACCCCACAAATCCAAATTTTTGTTCTCTTAAGTTTCAAGCCCTAAACCACCATTTTTGCCCATTAATTACTTGAGTTTTCAGCTCTAATCCATGTATTTACACCATAAAATCGTGTTTTAAGTCCAAAAACCCATACCTTATCGAAACCCCTTGAAATCTCTCTTCAAAATCGCCCCCAATTCTCCAAGTCCGAGTTAAAAATATGAAACCCTTCAAAAATTCGCAAAGATGAAATTAAATAGCACTGCCTAGACATTTCCGCATCTGCGGCTCCATGGTCGCATCTGCGACTCCCGCTTTTGTAGTCAATGCACCGCTTCTGTGGAAATATCCGCTTCTGCGGTTGAAATCCGCACCTGCGCCTTCCACTTCTGCGGACCAAGCTCCGCATTTGCGAATTCCCCAAAATTCTCAAATACCACATCTGCAGTCCACTTGTCGCATCTGGGACACCGCAGAAGCGGTCATCAAATACGCACCTGAGGTCCTCCCCGCTTCTGCGACCTTCACCTCGCTTCTGCGGTCCCATTTTCGCAAAAGCGAAAATACCAGAAGCAGCAGAAATTCCTTAAGTTTCACAAGCCAAACTTCCCGTTAACCATCCGAAATCACCCCGAGGCCCCCGTGACCTCAATCAAAAATACCGACACCTCCTATAACATCATTCAAAATTGTTCCAATCCTCAAAACACCTCAAACAACGCTAAAACCATCAATTTCCATCGGATTCAAGCCTAAGTTCTTCTAAAACTTTCGAAACACGCATTTGATAAAAAACCTAACCATATAACCTCCGAATAACCTGAAATTTTATACACACATCCAAAATCACCTAATGAAGCTACTACAACTCTTGGAATTCCATTCAGACCCACGGATCAAAGTCTCACCTATCAACCAGAATTCGCCAATATACTAACTTCGTCAATTCAAGCCTAATTCTACACCGGACCTCCAAAATCATTTCCGATCACACTCCGAATCCCCAAATCATTTCCCAAAGCTAACCAAATCATCAGAATCTATATCCGAGCCCTCTAACTCATAAGTCAATATCCGGTTGACTTTTCCAGAACAAGCCTTCCTTAAAGAGACTAAGTGTCTCATTTCCTTCTAAAGCCAATCCAAATCAAACCGTTCACACAAGACTCTTATAATGACACATAAAGAAGCAGAAAATGGGGTAGTAACTCACGCGACGATGGGTCGGGTCGTCACATCCTGTAATACCCCGTAAATTCGACTTAGGTATGAATGAGTTAAAAGAGTGGTAAGGTTATATTTTGGACATGTGAAGTCCCATCGGGATGATTATGGGTGAAATAGTTATTTCAAAATTTAGATGGAAAGTGAGGTGCATAAGATTTGATAAAATCGACTAAGTTTGCAGAAGGTCTGCTTTCCATCAAGTTTTATTGAAAATGTGTAAGGAATTGGGGAAAACTCAAAGTATGAAAGTTGTAGGCCTTTGAAATAGATTTCTACGATATATTATGGAGCCCGAACGGATCTCTTTGCAAAAAGTTATGTGCGTTTTCAGAACAGTACACGTATGAGTGCCCCGTAGCACGAACACTAGTGCAAACAAGCCTCCAGGTGCGCGATCGTGCTAGTGGGAGGCAGTGTTACTGCCGTTTCGCACGAACACTAGCGCGAACAAGCCTCTAGGTGCGTGAACGCGCTAGTGGGGGGTCGTTTTAAAGCTATATTTCATCCCTCACAACCCCAAAACCTAAAAACTTGCTCTAGAAAGGGGAACTCTCAAAAACCTAACTCCTTAATGGTCTTTCCACCATACAAGGTAAGTTCTAATGGTTATTCTAAGTTAATTTCATTTTCCCAACATCTTATTAACATGGGTAAACCCACCATATCATTAGATATTCGATTGGGACATCATTGTTGAGAGAAGGAAGCCTAGTACTCGAAAATCAAGGGTTTGAACTTCGAAAAGGTAATGTCTTCACCCTCAAATTGACTCTAGCATTGGTTTAATGATTTTAAACCCTAGTTCATGGGATATGAGTTGATGGGTTTGATAGAAAAGCATGAACCATTATAGGTTTGGGGTGTTGAGAGTTTATTATTGGTTAAGGGTGTTGTTTACCTTATGGGTGATAAAGAATAATATGGATACCATTTGAGACTTTAGAATCTATTTAGGAGCAAGAGAATGGGTTATTGGGTGTAGAAATACCATTAATAAGGGCTTTGAAGCTTTATGTCACCAAGTATTTGAGAAAATGCTTAAGTAACCAAAACATGAGAATTATTGCTAATATGGAATCCCTTTGACTTGTATTGATATAGATTAAAGTTGAAAGGGTTGGTGAATATTGTATTACGCTCAAGAGTAGGAAGTCAAGGTATGTAAGGCTAACTCTCTATGTTTGGGAATGTTAATAATTCTCCCTACACTACGTTTCTTTTATGACATATCAATTGCCTCATAAATATAGTTAAGCCTAGTTCCTTGAATAGTTGTAGAACTTCTATTCTCTAGCTTCATAACTCGCTCATGACTTTCATTTTGAATGTTGTGAGCTCAGTGCGTATTCAATATAGACTTGGGTTTGATGCCCCCGAATCTTAGTATAGATTACTCAGTATGCCATATATAGTTGAAATTTCAGTGTTCATAATCAGTTCAAGAATACATGTCTCACTCCAGTCCCATTCAGTATGTTAGTATTATGTAACCCAGTATGATCCAGTATTCCAGTATCATGTAACTCAACGTGATTTGGTATTTCACTATCATGTATTGCAGTATGATTCTCAGTTTCTGATTTTAAATTCCTGAATGTTGAACACCTGTATTTGGGCCTGAGGCCGTAGTTTATGCTTTATGCATGTTTGGGCCTGAGGCCGTAGTTTATGGTTTATGCATTTTTGGGCCTGAGGCCGTGGTTATGTATACTTATATTTGGACCTGAGGCCGTAGCTTGTGCATATATATATTGGGCCCGAGGCCGTAGCTTATTCAGATAAACAGGTTGTTCATCATTCAGAAGAGGGAGTATTCATACCGTAGCTTATTCAGATAAACAGGTTGTTCATCATTCAGAAGAGGGAGTATTCATATCCTTACTTCCTTTATCCAGTTCAGTTATCAGTTATCAGTTATCTTTTCAGTTATCAATTCAGTTATCAGTTATCTTTTCAGTTTTCAGTTTTCAGTTCAGTTATCAGTTATCAGTTATCAGTTATCAGTTATCTTTTCAGTAATCAGTTCAGTTACCAGTTCTCACTTCAGTTTCAGTTTCAATAGTTATCATTTCAGTTATCAGCTTAGTTTCAGTTTCAGCATTTATAATCCTTTCTTTCAGTTGCTTTACATACCAGTACAATTCAAATGTACTGACGTCCCTTTTGCTGGGGGCCTGCATCTCACAATGCAGGTAATGATTTACAGGTTGATGATTCAGAGCGCTAGGATTCTCTTACTAGCTATTTGGTGATCCCTAATTCTTTCGGGGCATTATCATTACTTTACAACCTCTCAGTATTTATAGATAGTCAGTGTTTTCAGTATTTCATTAGAGGCTTCATAGACTAAAGTAAGTGTTAGACAGAGTCACATACTTTTCATATTAAGCTATGTTGGCTACAAATATATTTCAAAATTGTATTAGTATTTCTGCACTTTGATTTATATCATCTAGACTTTCAGTATATTAGCATGTGTTAGTTTATCTTCCGCATTCAGTATGTTATGATACCACATGTTGATTCAGCCAGCCAGTTGGTTCGCTCGGTCACATGTAGTCAGGCACCGAGTGCCGTGTTACGTCCAGGTCCAGGTTCGGGGCGTGACACATCCTCCCTAACTTAAACAAATGCTCGTCCTCGAGCGAGTCAAGAAATATACCTGAAGCCTCAAATAGGTAAGGGTATTTGCTCCGCATCTCCCACACGGTCTCCCAGGTAGCCTCCTCCATGGGCCGACCTCTCCACTGCACTTTCACCGAAGCAATATCCTTTGACCTCAACTTCCGAACCTGACGATCCAAAATGGCTGCTGGCTCTACATCATAAGTCAAGTCACCCTCCAGCTGAACTGTTCTGAAATCTAGAACATGGGACAGGTCTCCAATATACTTTCGGAGCATAGAAACATGAAAAACGGGATGCACACCTAACAAGCTGGGTGGCAAGGCAAGCTCATAGGCCACCTCCCCAATCCTCTGAAGTACCTCAAAAGGTCTAATGAACCGCGGACTCAATTTCCCTTTCTTTCTGAATCTCATAACACCCTTTGTGGGTGAAACCTTCAGCAAGACCTTCTCACCAATCATATAAGATACATCTCGGACCTTCCTGTCTGGATAACTCTTCTGCCTCGACTGTGCTGTACGGAGTCTCTCCTGAATCACCTTCACCTTCTCCAATGCATCCTGAACCAAATCTGCCCCCAACTATCTAGCCTCCCCGGGCTCGAACCAACCAACTGGAGACCTACACCGTCTCCCATACAAGGCCTCATACGGTGCCATCTGAATGCTGGACTGATAGCTGTTGTTGTAGGCAAACTCTGCAAGCGGTAAAAACCGATCCAATGACCCTCCTAAATCAATAACATAGGCGCATAGCATATCCTCCAATATCTGGATGGTGCGCTCAGACTGCTCGTCCGTCTGAGGGTGAAAGGTTGTGCTCAACTGCACCTGAGTACCCAACTCTCGCTAAACCATCTGCCAAAACTGAGAGGTAAACTAAGTGCCCCGATCTGATATGATGGAAAACTGGGACACCATGCAACCGAACAATCTACCGAATATAAATCTCTGCCAGCCGCTCTGACGAATAAGTAGTACAAATCAGAATGAAGTGCGCAGACTTGGTCAGCCTATCTACAATCACCCAAATGGCATCAAATTTCTTCAAAGTCCGAGGGAGTCCGGTAACAAAATCCATAGTGATCCTCTCCCACTTCCACTCGGGAATAACCATCTGCTGATGCAAGCCACCCGGTCTCTGATGCTCATATTTCACCTGCTGACAATTAAGAAACCGGGCTACATACTCCATAATATCTCTCTTCATCCTCCGCCACCAATAGTACTGTCTAAGATCCTAATACATCTTCGCGACACTTGGATGAATGGAATACTGCGAGCTATGGGCCTTCTCCAATATCAACTCCCGAAGCCCATCCGTATTGGGCACGCATATCTGGCCCTGCATCCTCAACACACCATCATCTCCAATGGTCACATCCCTGACATCATCATGCTGAAACCTGTCCTTAAGGACAAGTTAATGCGGATCCTCATACTGACTCTCTCTGATGCGGTCATACAAGAAAGACCGAGAAACCACACAAGCCAACACCCGACTGGGCTCTGAAATATCTAGTCTCACAAATCAATTGGCCAAGGCTTGAACATCAACTGCAAATGGCCTCTCCTCAACTGGAATGTACGCCAAGCTCCCCATACTCACCGCCTTTCGGCTCAAAGTATCGGTCACTACATTGGCCTTCCCCGGGTGATACAGAATAGTAATGTCATAATCCTTTAAGTAACTCTAGCCATCTTCGCTGCCTCAAATTAAGATCCTTTTTGCTTGAACAGATGTTGAAGACTACGATGATCAATGAATACCTCACAAGATACACCATATAAGTAATGCCTCCAAATCTTCAATGCATAAACTATGGCAGCTAACTCCAAATCATGAACGGGGTAGTTTTGCTCATGGGGCTTCAACTGACGAGAAGCATAATCAATAACTCTACCCTCCTACATCAAAACACAACCTATCCCAACTCTGGAAGCATCACAATATACCGTATAGGAACCTGAAGCTAACGGCAAAACCAATACTGGAGTTGTGGTCAATGCTGTCTTGAGCTTTTAAAAGCTCTCCTCACACTCGTCCGACCATAAAAATGAAACACCCTTCTGAGTCAACTTGGTCAAGGGTGATGCAATAGAGGAAAAACCCTGAACAAACCGGCGATAATAGCCTACCAACCCAAGGAAACTATGAATCTCTATGGCTGAGGACGGTCTAGGCCAACTCTGCACCACCTCTATCTTCTTCAGGTCAACCTGAATCCCCTCGCTGGACACCACGTGTCCCAAGAAAGCCACTAAGCTAAGCCAAAACTCACACTTGGAGAACTTTTGCATAAAGCTTCTCCTCCCTCAATCTCTGCAATATAACTCGAAAATGCTGCACGTGCTCCTCTTGACTACACGAGTACACCAGAATATCATCAATGAACACTATGACAAATGAATCTAGATAAGGCCGAAATATACTGTTCATCATATGCATGAACGTTGTTGGGGCATTGGTCAGCCCAAAAGGCATAACAAGAAACTCATAATGACAATATCTAGTCCTGAAAGCAGTCTTATGAATATCTGAATCCATGATCTTCAACTGGTGATAACCCGAACGAAGATCAATCTTGGAAAACACCCTCGCTCCCTGAAGCTGATCAAACAAAACATCAATGCGAGGCAGGGGATACTTGTTTTTCACTGTTACTTTGTTCAATTGCCTATAATCGATACACATTCTTATTGTGCCATCCTTCTTCTTCACAAACAGAACTGGCGCACCCCAAGGTGACACACTAGGCCGAATGAACCCCTTATCTAGGAGCTCCTGAAGCCGCTCCTTCAATTTTTTCAACTCCACTGGTGCCATACAATATGGCGGAATAGAGATGGGATGAGTTCCCGACACCATGTCAATACCAAAATCAATGTCCCTATTCGGCGGCATGCCCGGCAGGTCTGCAGGAAACACATCGGGAAAATCCCTCACAACTGGAACAAAATCAATGCTAGGAGTCTCAGCTCCCACATCCCTCACAAACGCCAAATAGGTAAGACAACCCTTCCCAACTATATGTTGGGCCTTCAAGAAAGAAATAACTTTACTAGGAACATAATCAGTCACACCACACCACTCGATCCGCGGTACACCCGGCATAGCCAAAGTGACTATCTTAGCATGACAGTCTAGAATAGCATGATACGGAGATAACTAATCCATGCCCAAAATAACGTCGAAGTTCACCATGTTCAATAGTAATAAATCAACTCGGTCTCTAGACCCCAATAATCACAACACATGACCGGTAAACATGGTCCACAACAACAGTATCGCCCACCAGGGTAGACACATGAACAGGTAAAGATAGAGACTCCCGGGGAATGCCTAAATAACGAGCAAAATATGAAGACACATATGAATAGGTGGAATCGGGATCAAATAATACTGAGGCGTCTCTATGGCAGACTAAAACAATACCTGTAATAACAGCGTCTGAAGCAATAGCATTTGTCCTGCCCGGCATAGCATAGAAACGATCCTGGCCACCGCCTATCGGTCTCCACCTCTAGGACAACCCCTAGCTGCCTGATCTCCACCCCTAGTTGGCTGGGCGGGTGATGAAGTAACTAGAGCAGAAGTCGAGGGCTGACCCCTCTGTTGATGCTGTCTACCACAAAGTCGAGGGTGGTGCCTCCTCAAGTGACCAAACTCTCCGCACTCATAACAGCTGTCCGGTGCTGGAGATGGGGACTGAAAGGAACCCCTCACACCGGAGTGACTAGCAGATGCACTCGGCATAGAAGAACCATAAGTTGACGGGGCATGAGATGAACTCTGAGCTGGGAGGGCGCTGATTGAAGACTGACCCTGCTGGGGCCCATGATGGCCATGGCCTGAAGATCCCCCACGATACTTTGGACGGGCCGACTGAGCAGGCCTGAAAGAACGACCTCTACCCTGCTGGAACTGGCCTCTCGAATGAGCACCACTATAACTGCCTGATCCATGAGGCCTCTTGGCCTCCCTCTCCTCTTGCTCTCTACGGCGTACTGACTCGATCTCACGAGGGATATCCACCACCTCCTCAAACGTAGCACCCAGTACTCTCTCTCTAGTCATCAGAATACGAAGATGGTAGTTAAGGCTATCCACAAATCTCCTAATCCTCTCACGATTTGACGGAACCATCCAGTTAGTATGACGGGCCAACTATGAAAATCTCATCTCGTACTAAGTCACTGTCATATCCCCCTACGTCAACCACTCAAACTGCCTACGTAGCTCCTCTCTAAGGACTGAAGTACATATTTCTCCAGAAAAAGAGCAGAGAACTGCTGCCAAGTCAGGGGTGCTGCACCGATAGGCCTACGCCTCTTAAAGTCCTCCCAACAAGTAAGAGTAGCCCCTGTGAACTGAAAAGTAGTAAATGCCACACCACTCGACTCAAGGATCCCTGCCGTCCGGAGCATATGCCGACACCTGTCAAGAAAACCCTGGGCATTCTCGCCCTCAACACCACTGAATGTCGGAGGCTGGAGCCTACCGAACCTCTCGAGACGACGCTGCTCATCGTCTGGCATAGATGGAACCACGAAGACCTGAACTGGTGCAACCTGCTGAGCTAGAGGTGCCTCTGGTGTCTGTAGTCCTTGCACCACCTGCTCAGGTGTGCGAGCAGCGGGGGTATGATTGCCTCCCCCGGCCTGTGAAGTAGCTGTTGCTGCTGTGGTGGCTGAAACTGCCTGAGCCAGGCCAGTGCAGACTGCTAATATCTGTGCCAAGGTCTCCTGAAGACCCGGAATTACGACATGCATAGCTGGGGCCTAAACAGGTGCTGCTGGAGTATCCACAGCTGGAGCCTGATCCTGAGCTGGGGCAATTAGTGGATCAGCAGGTGCTGCCACGGCTGCTTTGCCTCTGCCATGACCAAGACCGCATCCACAGCCTCTGGTGGCCTTAGTGGGTGGCACTGGTGGTCGTCCGTCTCGTCCGGTAGCTCGTGTCCTCACCATCTGTGAGAGAATAGAATAATAGAAGTTTAGTTCTCAGTTCAACAAAACCGCACGACAAGAATTTCAAGAATGTGAAGTTTTTCCTAAAGGTTCTGTAGCCTCTCGAGGATAAGTACAGACGTCTCTATATCTATCCACGATACTCTACTGAACCGGCTCATGACTCGCGAGACCAAGTAACCTAGGCTCTGATACCAACTTGTCACGACCCCAGCCCCGGTCGTGATGGCGCCCAACACACTGCTAGGCAAGCCCGACTAATTTAATAACCTTAACCATTTTTGTGCAGTTCATGAATTAATTAACACGGATAAATTACTAAGTCATAATACTGAAATTCTGAAATACAGTTAAAACATGCAGAAATCCCAAATATCAATACTACTACACAGCCTGAAGAATTCGGTGTCACAAGTCTGAGTCTCTAGTACATGAGTATCAACCTACTACATATAGTTCTAAAGAAATGCGGAAATGAAACAATAGATAGAAGGGAAGATCAGGATTGCGGACGTCATGCAGCTACCTTGATGCTCCCGGATAAGCTGCTCGGCAGAGAAGTCCTCACTCAGCCTCAGATGCACCTGGATCTGCACGCAAGGTGCAGGGAGTAATGTGAGTACTCCAACCCAGTGAGTAATAAACATAAACAAAGGCTGAGAATAAGAAATCCTGAATAGGCACAAAGTAATTCTATAAATACAGCAACTTAAACCAAGTAGTATTAAGTCAGTAAAACCAATAACAACAATTTTGGAAATACTACAACAAATAAGTAAGTAAATGACAATCAAATATGAAATGCAACAAATAGTTCGGTACTCCCTAGTACACGCTGCGGCGTGCAGCCCGCTCCATTTATTTATCGTCGACGGCGCTCACTAGGGGTGTGCAGACTCCGGGAGGGGTCCCTTACGGCCCAAGCGCAATAATAAGCCATCTCGTGGCATCAACTAGGCCCTCGGCCTCATATCAATATCAATACAATACCGTTGCGGCGCGCAGCCCGATCCCATACTCAGTCCAAAATCACTTAAACCCCTCAGGCTTCAGCCCAAACTTCAGTAAAAATATTAATTAAGTTTTCAATTTTGAGAAAAGGTGGCTGAGTTTGCAAAACAGTATTAAATACTAGGACCGAGTTCAATAATATGTAAAAATGGTAAGAAACCAGTCATAGCAATCCTTGAAGGATTCAATGAATTGGCACGAAGCCCAAATATAGCAATCAGCTCAAATTATAATGATAATAAGTGAATTTCAGTCAAATACGCAGTATATTCATCTACCGAGATGGACCAACTCACAATCCTCAACAGTGCTCTACCCCACGCTCGATATCCGGCCTGTAAGTCACCTCAATATAGCACTACGATGTGCAAATCCGGGGTTTCAAACCCTCAGGACATCATTTACATCTATTACTCACCTCAAGCCGGCCAAAATCCTAGCTCGCTATGCCCTTGCCTCTCAAATCGACATCCTCGCGCGTCGAATATTACCAAAACCACAAGGAATACGTCACAATATGCCAATGGAACAATACCCAATCGAAAACAATCGAAAAATAGCAAAAATCTCGAAATTAGCAAAACCCGAGCCCCGAGCCCACTTCTCGAAAATAATAAAATTTTACATCAACGGGTTCCTTATGTCGCCACAAGTCTATACATATAAAGATTACCAAAATCGGAATCCAAATGACCCCACAAATCCAAATTTTTGTTCTCTTAAGTTTCAAGCCCTAAACCACCATTTTTGCCCATTAATTACTTGAGTTTTTAGCTCCAATCTACGTATTTACACCATAAAATCATGTTTTAAATCCAAGAACCCATACCTTATTGAAACCCCTTGAAATCTCTCTTCAACATCGCCCCCAATTCTCCAAGACCGAGTTAAAAATATGAAACCCTTCAAAATTAGCGAAGATGAAATTAAATAGCACTACCCAGACATTTCTACTCCTGCTTTTGCGGTCAATGCACCACTTTTGCGGTTGAAATCTACACCTGCGCCATCCGCTCCTGCGGACCAAGCTCCGCATTTGCGGATTCCCCCAAAATTCTCAAATACAGCATCTGCGGTCCACTTGTCGCATCTGCGACACTGCAGATGTGGTCATCAAATCCTCACCTGCGGTCCTCCCCGCTTCTGCAACCTTCACCTTGCTCCTGCGGTACCGCTTCTGCGGTACCGCTTCTGCGGTCCCATTTCTGCAGAAGCGAAAATCCAGATGCAGCTGAAATTCCTTAAGTTTCACAAGCCAAACTTCTCGTTAACCATCCGAAATCACCCCGAGGCCCCCGGGACCTCAAAAAAAAATACCAACACCTCCTATAACATCATTCAAACTTGTTCCAATCCTCAAAACACCTAAAACAACCCCAAAACCATCAATTCCCATCGGATTCAAGCCTAAGTTCTTCTAAAACTTCCGAAACACGCATTTGATAAAAAACCCAACCAAATCACCTCCGAATGACCTAAAATTTTACACACACATACCAAATCATCTAACGGAGCTACTGCAACTCTTTGAATTCCATTCCGACCTCGGATCAAAATCTCACCTATCAACCGGAATTCGCCAAAATACTAACTTCACCAATTCAAGTCTAATTTTACACCGGACCTTAAAAATAATTTCCTATCTCACTCTTAAGTCCCAAATTATTCCCTGAAGCTAACCGAATCATCGAAATCCATATCCGAGCCCTCTAACTCATAAGTCAACATCCGGTTGACTTTTCCAAAACAAGCCTTCCTTAAAGAGACTAAGTGTCTCATTTCCTTCTAAAGCCAATCCAAATCAACCCATTCACACAAGACTCTTATAATGAAACATAAAGAAGAAGAAAATGGGCAAAATGAGGCGGTAACTCACGTGACGACGGGTCAGGTCGTCACACTACAGCTCTGTTTCAAAATTTAAAAGCTAACGACAATATAACTAAAAAACGACTACAAAATAACTGCAATTATAAACTGTAGAAAATCACAACTACAAATAATCTACAAAATTAAGACAATTGTTTGCCGCCTGGTGTAGCACTTCCTCCAGCATCTACATCGTGCATTTGCTTTGTTCTCATCTTGGCACGAATTTGTCTAGGAGATGAACTGTGAGTAGTAGGTTCCATTGCATGTGTAGATTTTACTTGTTTTTGTGGTGATATTTGCGTTAAAACACCCAAATAGAAAGAGGGGATATCACCTACTGTAGATTTTTAGGTAATATTTTGGGAGATTTAATGTTCTTCATGGTTTAACTTTAACTTTTTTTGGACTCTTTTTCGAACCTTCCTTGTTCTTCATTGATGAACTTCAACTAAATAAAATGTGGATAGGAATTTGTTTAAAGGGTTTGTTGAATTTTGTTTGAATTTAGAGGGAAATTGGGTGGTTTCAGAAGAAGGGAAATGGTAGAAAGAACGTGGGAGGGTAAAAAGAACGTGGGGATACGGGGATGAGGGGTTAGGAGAGAGAAAGTGAGGGATTAGTACTGAAAAAAGGGAAATGCTTTAATTAAGGAGTAGAAAATATCTCATTAATTATAACCTTAATTAGATATGGTATAGAAATGGTAATTTGGTATACTAAATGTAATTTACTCAAACCTTAAACATGTAGGATAAAAAGGTTTCCTAAGTGGGATAGGAATGTAAAAAGTCATAAATTGAATTTGAGCTCTAATAGTGAAGGGCGATTTGCATCCGTACACTATTTTTATGCCACCTTTTAACCTATACCCTATTTTTAAAAACTATTGATTTCATAACCAACTAACAAAAACTCCTTATTAATATGACCATTATAGCCCTTCCAAAACATATAAAAGATGCATCAACCATACCCAGATTCATATTCCAGAGCCGTATCTCCTGAGATCGCCTATCGCAAACCAGATTTAAACCAGATTCAAATTCAAAATTACAAAATACATTGTAAGTATTCAAATTCATCTAATTTTGATTGATTGAATTTGTTTTACGAACTTCACTGATATGCTGAATTTGCATTCTAAATATGTTTGACGTTCACTTCTAACATTCTAATCTGACAAATATGCTGAAATTGTTGGTTTATTTGCTAAACAAGCTGAAGTTATTTAGTTCATATCTAAAAATTTCATTAAAACGAGTTATATGAGTGTTATCATTGTTTATTTGCTAAACAAGCTAAAGTTATTAAGTTTATATTTAAAAAATTCAGCAAAACGAGCTGAAGTTTTCCTCCTACACTGGTTAAATATTAAACATATTTTTAAATTTCATATTGCAAAAAAAATTAAGCATTAGTTGCTGAAGATTTTTACGTAATCTGTAAAAACTTCGGTAATATGAGCTGATGAAGTTTTCCTCCTACACTAGGTAAAAAAAACATAAATTAAAATTACATATTGCACAAAAAACTTCAGTATAGGTGCTGAAGTTTATTAGTTAATATTTTTAAACTTCAGCAGGAAGAGCTGAAGTTTTTCAGTTAATATTTAAATACTTAAGCAAGAAGAGATGAAGTTAATCATTTCCTCTGCTATTTTTCGATTTTGAATAGAATTAATATTTTTTTTTAGATGCACAAAAAACTTATAGAAAAAACTGAACATTTCATTAAACATTAAAAGGATAAATTAACATAAATAACAAAAATAACAAAAAGAAAAACTTATTGTCCATATTATCATCATCATCGTCGACGTCGTCGTCGTCACTACCAGATAGACGAGCATCTTCATCAGCAAGATTATCAAATCTTGCATACATCACAAGCGTATCAAGCTTGTTGTTGATTTCTTCGAGCCCCCTGTCGTACTTGTCTATGAGCTCATCCAGTTTCACCTCAAAGGCCTCTATAATGTCTTGCTTGATTTCTTCCACTATTTGCCTGATGACAACATCCATTTTCTCCTTTTTGTATTTTATATCTGCTAAAATATATGTGTTTGAGTGAATAAACTCTCAAAGTATAACGTGCTTTTATAGGGGAAAAGAACTTTTGCATGGTATATGAAAAGGCAAAGAGGAATTTTAAAGGTTGTCTAAAGAAAAGCGTGCATGAATGTGACAGGAATGTAATTATTACACTAACACATTATGACGACCCGGCCCGTTGTCACGCGAGTTACCGCCCCGTTTGCCCCATTTTCTACTTCCTTATGTTTCATTATAGGAGTCTTGGGTGAATGAGTTGAATTGGATTGGTTTTTGCTGGAAATAAGATACTTAGTCTGTTTAAGGGAGGCTTATTTTGGAAAAGTCAACCGAATATTGACTATTAAGTTAGAGGGCTCGGATGTAATTTTTGGTGATTCGGTTAGCTTCGGGGGATGATTTGTGACTTGGAAGTGTGATCGAAATTGATTTTGGAGGTCCGGTGTAGAATTAGGCTTGAATTGGCGAAGTTAGTATTTTGGCGAATTCCGGTTGATAGGTGAGATTTTGATCCGAGGGTCGGAATGGAATTCCGAGAGTTTCTGTAGCTTTTTTTGGTGATTTTGGATGTGTGTGTTTCGGAGGTGTTTTGGTCGGGTTTTTGATCAAATGCGTATTTTGGAAGTTTTGAGAAACTTAGGCTTGAATTCGGCGAGAATTGATGATTTTAGCATTGTTAGATGTGTTTTGATGATTGGAAAAAGTTTGAATGATGTTTTAGGATGTGTTGGTGCTTTTGGTTGGGGTTTGGGGGGCCTCGGGGTGAGTTCCGGATGGTCAATCGGACCATTTTTGGAGTTGGAAGTTGCAGAAATTAAAGGTTCAGTGTTGCAGAGATTTATCTCTTCGCGTTCGCGACAGGAGCCACGCGTTCGCAAAGAAGGGAATTGGGAGGCAGGTGAATTACTCTTCGCGTTCGCGATGCATGGGTTCGTGTTCGCGGAGGGGTAGCTGAGTGTGCATCGCGTTCGCGTGGCAGTAGCCACGAACACGTATAAGGAATTGAGGTTCAGGGGTTTTTGTCTTCGCGTTCATATATGTGCAGTCGCGTTCGCGTAGTGGCCTTTGAGGAAGCTTCGCGTTCGCGGGGTGTGGGCCGCGTTCGCGAAGGGCATTTTTGGGCTGATGGATTTTTGAACATCGCGAACACAGGAGATCCCTCGCGTTCGCATAGAAGAAAATAAGTCGGGGCAGAAGGGTTTTATTAAACATTTCATACGCGAACCAAGTCTTATTTCCACCATTTTTGAGCAACCTTGAGAGCTCTTGGACAGAAATTGAAGGGGATTTTGACTAGGTGTGATTGGAGTGAGTTCTTTGGCCTAAATACATGATTTAATGGTAGAATTAACATGGAAATTTGTGAAAATTCATCAAAAGGGGGTAAAGCTGGGGCTTGGAAATTTGGTATTTCAAAGTGGAATTTGAGGGGACAAATGGACTCCGATTTTGGTAATCTTGATATGTATAGACTCGTGGCGAGATAAGGAATCCGGTGATGTTAATTTTCTGATTTTTCGAGAAGTGGGCCCGGGGCTCGGGTTTTGCCAATTTCGTGATTTTCAATATTTTTCGAGTCTTTTCGATTGGGTTATGTTCCCTTAGCCTATTGTAACGTATTCGTTGTAGTTTTGATCAGATTTGATGCACGAGGAGGTCGATTTGCAAGGCAAGGGCATAGCGAGCTAGAATTTTGGCCGGCTTAAGGTGAGTAATGATAGTAAATGATATCCTGAGGGTTTGAAACCCCGGATTTGCACAACGTAGTGCTATATTGAGGTGAAATACGCACTTAATGGTGAGCGCGAGGTTGTTTACTACTGGGTATTGTGACTTGGTCCGTCCCGTTTGATATTTTACCGTGTATTTGACTAAGTTGATTTGTTTATCATCGTGATCTGGGCTTATTGACATGTTTTGGGCTTAATGCCGATTATTTGAATCCTTCGAGGATTGTTATCACTGTTTCCTCACTATTTTGACACGTTATTTGAACTCAGTCCTAATGATTATTTTGTTTTGTAAACTCAGTCGTTTTAATTGAATTTTGAGACTTTACTGATATTTCACTATTGTCTGGGCTGAGCACTATTATGCCCAAAGGGCTTATGATATTTTTCTGGACCGAGTGAGGCTTTCAGGCCTTGAGCGTGATGTGAGGAGGCTTTCAGGCCTCGAGTGATATGTGAGGAGGCTTTCAGGCCTCAAGTGATGTGTGAGGAGGCTTTTAGGCCTCGAGTGTGATGTGAGCAGGCTTTCAGGCCTCGAGTGTGATGTGAGCAGGCTTTCAGGCCTTGTTTTATATGCCACGAGGTGGCTTGATATTGCATTTGGGCCGTAAGGGGCCCCTCCCGGAGTCTGTACACCCCCAGTGAGCGCGGGTACCCTGTGATGTAATACTGAGCCCGAGGGGCTGATACTGTTCTAAGTGATGTGATACTTAGCCCGAGGGACAGATTTCTACTCTCTATTTACTCTATATTTTACCTGATTTACTGGATTTATTTAAAAAGGGAATTTCACTTTTATCCTGTACTGTTCTACTGTTTTACTGCTTTTACTGCCTGATATAGAACTGCCTTGTGCTGTTATGTGCTTTCTTACTTTTAGTTGTTATTTATTATTGTTACTCACTGGGTCAAAGTACTCACATTACTCCCTGCACCATGTGTGTGGATACATGCATTGTGGAGTCTACCCCTGAGCACTAATTCTTCCCAGATCAGAAGGCTAGTCGGAGCGACGAGGTAGCTGTTGACGTCCGCAGCCCTTATCTCTCCTATTTCATATCTTTGAGCTTCCTTCAGACCATTGTATCAGACTTTACATTTTGTAGACTTATTTTAAACTCTGTAGTAGCTCATGACTTGTGACACCCCAGTTTGGGCTGTGTCGGGTTGGTATCGTATGTTGGTATTGTTATTTCTGCGTTTTATCATTGTTTACACTTGTTCTGGATTTGCTAAAAGCTTAGTAATTGCTAAAAGGCATATTTGCATTGTTCTGGCTAGCCTTGTCTTCACGAGAGGCGCCATCACGACCGGGGTTGGGAATTGGGTCGTGACAAGTTTGCATCAGAGCCTAGGTTACTAGGTCTCGCGAGTCTTGAGCTGGTTTAGTAGAGTCTCGCGGATCATTACGGAGACGTCTGTACTTATCCTCGGGAGGCTGCACCAACTTTTAGGAAAACTTCACATTCTTGAAATTCTTACGTGCGAACTTGTTGATCCGAGTACTAAACTTCTCTTTGTTCTATTCTCTTACAGATGGTGAGGACACGAGCTACCGGACGTGACGGACGATCACTAGTACCACCTACTGAGGCTACCAAAGGTCGTGGACGCGGTCGTGGTCGTGGTAGAGGCAGAGCAGCAGGGGGAGCACCTATGAATCCTCTAGTTGCCCCAGCTCAGGACCAGGCTCCAGCAGTACCAGTTCAGGCACCAGCTCTTGCCATTGTGATTTTGGGTCTTCAGGAGACGTTGGCCCAGATATTGACAGTTTGTACAGGCCTGGCTCAGATGGTTTCAGCCACCACAAGCCGGGGGAGGGAATCAAACCCCCGCTGCTCGCACACCTCTGCAGGTAGTGCAGGGATTACAGTCTCCAGAGGCACCTCCAGCTGAGCCAGTTGCTCCAGTGCAGGAGTTCAGGGTTCTGGTTATGCCCGAGGACGAGCAGCTTTGCCTCGAGACATTTGGTAGACTCCAGCCTCCAACATTTAGTGGAGCTGAGGGAGAGGATGCCCAGGGTTTTCTTGACAGGTGTCAGCGTATGCTCCGTACAGCGGGGATCCTTGAGGTCCAGCGGTGTGGCTTTTACTACTTTTCAGTTTAATGGGGCCGCCTTCACTTGGTGGGAGGCGTATGAGCGGCGTAGGCCGGTTGGTGAAACACCTTTGTCTTGGCAGGAGTTCTCTGCTCTCTTCTTGGAGAAGTATGTACCGCGGTCCCGTAGGGAGGAGCTGTGTAGGCAGCTTGAGTGGCTACGATAGGGAGACATGACTGTGTCTCAGTATGAAATGAGGTTCTCAGAGTTGGATCGTCATATAGTTTGGCTGGTTCCGTCTGATCGTGAGCGGATCAGGAGATTTGTGGATGCCCTTAACTACTATTTTCGTGTTCTTATGACTAGAGAGAGAGTGTTGGGTGCTTCATTCGAGGAGGTGGTGGATATAGCTCGAGATATTGAGTCAGTTCACCGCCAGGATCAAGAGGAGAGGGAGGCCAAGAGGCCTCGAGGTTCTGGCAGTTACAGTGGTGCTCCTTCGAGGGGCCAGTTTCAGCAGGGTAGGGGTCGCTCTTTCAGGCCCGCTTAGTCGGCTCATTCCGAGTATCGTGGAGCATTTTTAGGTTGTGGTCATCAGGGTTCTCAGCAGAGTCAGCCATCTCTCAGTGCTCTTCCAGCACAGAGTTCATCTCGTGCTCCATCTGTTTAGGGTTCTTCTAGGCCGAGTGCGTCAGCCAGTCACTCCGGCACAAGGGGTTCACTTCAGTCCCATTCTCCAGCACTCAGGAGTTGTTATGAGTGCGGAGAGTTTGGGCACATGTGGAGGCAGTGTCCTCGTCGTGCTGCTAGATCTTCTCAGTAGAGGGGTCAGCCCTCGTCTTCTGGTCCAGTTTCTTCAGCACCTGCCCCGCCAGCTAAGGGTGAGGGTCAAGCAACCAGGGGTCACCCCAGAGGCGTAGGTCGATCAGGCGGTGGTCAGGCTCGCTGCCAATGCTTCAGATGCCGTCATTACAGGTATTATTTCAGTCTTCCACAAGGATGCCCCAGTCTTATTTGATCCCGATTCTACATATTCTTATGTGTCATCATATTTTGCTCATCATTTGGGTACGACCCGAGGATGTCTTGCTTTACCTGTTCATGTATCTACCCCGGTGGGCGATACTATTGTTGTAGACCATGTGTATCGGTCGTGTTTGGTGACTGTTAGGGGTCTGGAGACCCGAGTTGATCTATTGCTATTGAGCATGGTGGATTTTGATGTTATTTTGGGCATGGACTGGTTATCTCCGTGTCATGCTATTTTGGACTATCATGCTAAGACAGTCACTTTGGCTATACCGGGTATTCCGAGGATCGAGTGGCGTGGCGTAACTGACTATGTTCCCAGCAGGGTAATTTTATTCTTAAAGGCCCAGCGTATGGTTGGGAAGGATTGTCTTTCATATTTGGCATTCGTGAGGGATGTTGGAGCCGATAATCCTAGCATTGATTCTGTCCCAGTTGTGAGGGAGTTTTCTGATGTTTTTTCTGCAGACCTGACGGGCATGCCACCGGTCAGGGACATTAATTTTGGTATTGACCTGGTGCTGGGCACTCAGCCCATTTCTGTTCCTCCGTATCGTATGGCACCAACGGAGTTGAAAGAATTAAAGGATCAGCTTCAGGAACTCCTAGATAAGGGGTTCATTCGGCCTAGTGTGTCACCGTGGGGTGTACCGGTTCTATTTGTGAAAAAGAAGGATGGCACCATGAGAATGTGCATTGACTACAGGCAATTGAACAAAGTAACAGATAAGAACAAGTATCCCCTACCTCGCATTGATGATTTTTTTTACCAGCTTAAGGGAGCGAGGGTATTCTCAAAGATTGATCTCCGTTCAGGCTATCACAAGTTGAAGATCAGGGATTCAGATATTATGAAGACTACTTTCAGGACTAGATATGGGCACTATGAGTTTCTTGTCATGTCTTTCGGGCTGACTAATGCCCCAGCAGCGTTCATGTATTTGATGAATAGTGTATTCCGGCCGTATCTGGATTCATTCGTTATTGTTTTTATTGATGATATTCTAGTGTACTCGCATAGCCAGGAGGAGCACGCACAACATTTGCGAGTTGTATTGTAGAGATTGAGGGAGGAGAAGCTTTATGCAAAGTTCTCCTAGTGTGAGTTTTTGCTCAGCTCAGTAGCTTTCTTGGGGCACGTGGTGTCCAGCGAGGGTATTCAGGTCGACCCAAAGAAGATAGAGGCGGTGCAGAGTTGGCCTAGACCTACCTTAGCCATAGAGATTCGTAGTTTCCTTGGGTTGGCAGGTTATTTTCACCAGTTTGTTCAGGGATTTTCCTCTATTGCATCTCCCTTGTCCAAGTTGACTCAGAAGGGTGCTCCATTTGTATGGTCAGACGAGTGTGAGGAGAGCTTTCATAAGCTCAAGACAGCCTTGACCACAGCTCCAGTATTGGTTTTGCCCTCAGCCAAAAGCTCTTATACCGTATATTGTGATGTATTGATGAAGGAGGGTAGAGTTATTCCTTATGTTTCTCGTCAGTTGAAGCCCCATGAGAAGAACTACCCTGTACATGATTTGGAGTTGGCTACTATAGTTCATGCTTTGAAGATTTGGAGACACTACTTGTATGGTGTATCTTGTGAGGTATTCACCGATCATCGCAGTCTTCGGCATTTGTTCAAGCAGAACGACCATAATTTGAGGCAGCGAAGGTGGCTAGAGTTGCTTAAGGACTATGATATTACCATTATGTATCACCCAGGGAAGGCCAATGTAGTGGTCGATGCCTTGAGCCGAAAGGCAGTTAGTATGGGGAGCTTAGCATACATTCCAGTTGGGGAGAGGCCCTTTGCAGCTAATGTTCAGGCTTTGGCCAATCGGTTGGTGAGACTAGATATTTCGGAGCCCAGTCGGGTGTTGGCTTGTGTGGTTTCTCGGTCTTCCTTATATAATCGCATCAGAGAGCCCCAGTATGATGATCCACATTTGCTTGTCCTTAAGGACAGGGTTCAGCATGATGATTTCAGGGATGTAACCATTAATGATGATGGCGTGTTGAGGATGCAGGGCTGGATTTGTGTGCCCAATGTAGATGGGCTTCGGGAGTTTATATTGGAGGAGTTCCACAGCTCGCGGTATTCCATTCATCCGGGTGCCGTGAAGATGTATCAGGATTTGAGGCAGCACTATTGGTGGAAAAGGATGAAGAAGGATATTGTAGGGTTTGTGGCTCGGTGTCTCAACTGTCAGTAGGTAAAATAAGAGCATCAGAGGCCGGGCGGTGTATTTCAGTGGATGATTATTCCCGAGTGGAAGTGGGAGAGGATTACTATGGATTTTGTGAGTGGTCTCCCTCGGACTTTGAAGAAGTTCGATTTGATTTGGGTGATTGTGGACAGGCTGACCAAGTCTGCGCAGTTCATTCCGGTATGTATTACCTATTCTTCGGAATGGATAGCAGGGATCTTTATCCGGGAGATTGTTCGATTGCATGGGGTTCCACTGTCTATTATTTCAGATAGGGGTACTCAGTTCACTTCTCAGTTCTAGAGGACATTTCAGCGAGAGTTGGGTACGCAGGTAGAGTTGAGCACAGCATTTCATCCTCAGACGGACGGGCAGTCCGAGCGTACTATTCAAGTATTGGATGACATGTTGCGTGCCTGTGTTATTGATTTTGGGGGTTCTTGGGATGAGTTTTTGCCGCTTGCAGAGTTTGCCTACAACAACAGTTATCAGTCGTGCATTCAGATGGCTCCGTATGAGGCGTTGTGTGGGAGGCATTGTAGATCTCCTGTTGGAAGGTTCGAGCCCGGCGAGGCTAGGTTATTGGGGACAGAGATGGTTCAGGATGCCTTAGAAAAGGTGAAACTGATTCAGGAGAGGCTTCGTTCAGCACAGTCGCGTCAGAAGATTTATGCAGACCAGAAGGTTCGGGATGTGTCATATATGGTGGATGAGAAGGTCTTGCTGAAGGTTTCGCCCATGAAGGGTGTTATGCGGTTTGGGAAGAAAGGGAAGCTGAGTTCGCGGTTTATTGGACCTTTTGAGGTACTAAGGAGGATTGGGGAGGTGGCTTATGAGCTTTCCTTACCACCCAGCTTGTCGGCCATGCATCCGGTATTTCATGTATCTATGCTCCGAAAGTATGTTGGGGACCCATCCCATGTTTTGGACTTCAGTACTATTCAGTTGGATGACGATTTGACCTACGATGTGGAGCCAGTGGCTATTTTGGGTCGTCCGATTTGAAAGTTGAGATCAAAGGATATAGCTTTGGTAAAGGTGCAGTGGAGAGGTCGGCTCGTGGAGGAGGCTACTTGGGAGACCGAGCGGGAGATACGAAGCAAATATCCTCACCTGTTTGTGGCTCCAGGTATGTTTCTTGACCCGCTCGAGGATGAGTGTTTATTTTAGTTGGGGAGGATGTGACGATCCGGCCCATCGTCACATGAGTTACCACCCCGTTTCCTCCATTTTCTTCTTCCTTATGTTTTATTATAGGAGTCTTGGGTGAATGAGTTGAATTGGATTGGTTTTTGATGGAAATGAGACACTTAGTCTCTTTAAGGAAGGCTTATTTTGGAAAAGTCAACCGAATGTTGACTATTGAGTTAGAGGGCTCGGATGTAATTTTCGGTGATTCGGTTAGCTTCGGGGGATGATTTGTGACTTGGAAGTGTGATCGGAATTGATTTTGGAGGTCCGGTGTAGAATTAGGCTTGAATTGGCGAAGTTAGTATTTTGGCGAATTCCGGTTGATAGGAGAGATTTTGATCCGAGGGTCGAAATGGAATTCCGAGAGTTTCTGTAGCTTTTTTAGGTGATTTTGGATGTGTGTGTTTCGGAGGTGTTTTAGGGTCGGAATGAAATTTGTGAAAATTCATCAAAAGGGGGTAAAGCTGGTGCTAGGAAATTTGGTATTTTAAAGTGGAATTTGAGGGGTCAAATGGACTCCGATTTTGGTAATCTTGATATGTATAGACTCGTGGCGAGATAAGGAATCCGGTTATGTTAATTTTCTGATTTTTCGAAAAGTGGGCCTGGGGCTCAGGTTTTGCCAATTTTGTGATTTTTGATATTTTTCGAGTCTTTTCGATTGGGTTATATTCCCTTAGCCTATTGTAACGTATTCGTTGTGGTTTTGATCAGATTCGACGCGCGAGGAGGCCGATTTGCAGGCAAGGGCATAGCGAGCTAGGATTTTGGCCGGCTTGAGGTGAGTAGTGATAGTAAATGATATTCTGAGGGTTTGAAACCCTGGATTTGCACAACGTAGTGCTATATTAAGGTGAAATACGCGCTTAATGGCGAGCGTGGGGTTGTTTACTACTGGGGATTGTGACTTGGTCCGTCCCGTTTGATATTTTACCGTGTATTTGACTAAGTTGATTTGTTTATCATCGTGATCTGGGCTTATTGCCATGTTTTGGGCTTAATGCCGATTATTTGAATCCTTCGGGGATTGTTATCACTATTTCCACACTATTTTGACATGTTGTTTGAACTCAGTCCTAATGATTATACTGTTTTGCAAACTCAGCCGTTTTAATTGAATTTTGAGACTTTACTGATATTTCACTGTTGTCTGGGCTGAGAACTATTATTTTATTGATGCCGAAGGGCTTATGATATTTTTCTTGACCGAGTGTGGCTTTCAGGCCTTGAGCGTGATGTGAGGAGGCTTTCAGGCTTCGAGTGATATGTGAGGAGGCTTTTAGGCCTCGAGTGATATGTGAGGAGGCTTTCAGACCTCGAGTGTAATGTGAGCAGGCTTTCAGGCCTTGTTTTATATGCCACGAGATGGCTTGATATTGCGCTTGGGCCGTACGAGGCCCCTCTCGGAGTCTGTACACCCCCAGTGAGCGCGGGTACCCATGTGATATGATACTGAGCCCGAGGGGCTGATACTGTTCTGAGTGATGTAATACTGAGCCCGAGGGGCTGATACTGTTCTAAGTGATGTGATACTTAGCTCGAGGGACAGATTTCTACTCTCTATTTACTCTATATTTTACCTGATTTACTGGATTTATTTTAAAAGAGAATTTCACTTTTATCCTGTACTGTTCTACTGTTTTACTGCTTTTACTGCCTGATATAGAACTGCCTTGTGCTGTTATGTGCTTTCTTACTTTCAGTTGTTATTTATTATTGTTACTCACTGTGTCAGAGTACTCACATTACTCCATGCACCATGTGTGCAGATATAGGCATTGTGGAGTCTACCCCTGAGCACTGATTATTCCCAGATCAGGAGGCTAGTCGGAGCGACAAGGTAGCTGTTGATGTCCGCAACCCTTATCTCTCCTGTTTCATATCTTTGAGCTTCCTTCAGACCATTGTATCAGACTTTACATTTTGTAGACTTATTTTAAATTCTGTAGTAGCTCATGACTTGTGACACCCCGGTTTGGGCTGTGTCGGGTTGGTATCGTATGTTGGTATTGTTATTTCTGTGTTTTATCACTGTTTACACTTGTTCTGGATTTGCTAAAAGCTTAGTAATTGCTAAAAGGGGTATTTGCGTTGTTCTGGTTGGCCTTGTCTTCACGAGAGGCGCCATCACGACCGGTGTCGGGAATTGGGTCGTGACACACATACCCCCAACGGAATATAATTACTACTTTAGTTGTCTTTATTATGTTCACTCATGTGTACTATGCAATTAATGCTGAAACGTGCTCAAGTTTGTTGAATTCATTTTCTAAAACTTCAGCTCAATGTGCTGAAGTTACTTAGTTCATTTCTAAAAGCTTCAGCACTTGATAAGCTAAAGCTTTTCTCCTGGACTCGATAGTTTTTGTCCTAAAGCTTATTCAAATAACTTCAGCTCAATGTGCTGAAGTTATTTAGTTCATTTCTAAACACTTCAGCACTTGATAAGCTTAAGTTTTTCTCCTGCACTCGATAGTTTTTGTCCTAAAGCTTTTTCAAATAACTTCAGCTCAATGTGCTGAAGTTATTTAGTTCATTTCTAAAAACTTCAGCACTTGATAAGCTAAAGTTTTCCTCCTGGACTCGATAGTTTTTGTCCTAAAGCTTTTGTTTATTTAGTGTATTTAGTGATGAGCTCAAGTTTTTGTCCTATATTTAACACTTTTGTTATGACTTTTAACCAAAACTATAGTCTACAGGATGAATCCGATTTGCATTGTTATAACTTTAAATGGTAGTTGGACTCCTGATTTCAAATACTTGGATCATGATACAAAACTTGTTCTACTTAATAAGCACATATCATTCAATAGTTTCCTGAAGAAAATTAGTGAAGTTGCAAATATTGATTCAACCAGATATGTACTAAAAGTATGGTTTGATATCAAACTAAATACAAGCAAAGGAATGCTTGTAACTTCAGATGAAGAACTCAATACGTGTATACATTTTCTTACAACTGATTCAGCCTATAAGAATTGCCATTTCGTCATCGAAAAAATACAACCTTCAGAATCTGCAGCATTCAACCAATCTCTTGCATATGCGATAGATTCAGAACCTGAGGCTAACTATCAACATGAAGTACGACAGCCAATAATGGAAGTAGACAATGGGTAATAACCTTCTAACATTATAGCTGCTTCAGAATATATAGTGCTACCACAATTATCACCTCCTCCAATAAATTCATACCAGTTTGTCGATGACCAAGAAGAAGAAGGATAGCTAATAATGCAAATTGACAACCAACACACAATCCAACAAAGCTTTTTGTTACATTCTTCAATGATAAGCAACAACGAAGATGAAGTAAACATGGAGCTTATACCGATAACATCAGATCGAATTGAAGAAATTGCTGAAAGTTCTTGTGCTTCTCATAAATCAAGAAAAAGAGTGAGGAGAAAGGTGAAAGAATCTCCACCATGTAAAATACTTAGGCACGATGCGTTGCCTAAGGAAGTAGGAGTTGGATCAATCTTTGAGAACAAACAAAACATGACTAAATTTTTCTGCAGCTTGGAGATAAACCAGAAAGTTGAATTCACTGATGTTAGATCATGTTCCAAGAGATACGAGCTGAAATGCATCGTGGACAAATGTGGTTGGAATTAGGTGCTACCAAAATAAAAAATTCCACACTGTTCAGGGTGATAAAATATCATAACATCCATGAATGCTCGATTGATGCAAGAAAATCATATCAGAAGCATGATACATCAAATTTTATAAGTGAACAAATTATAGAACATGTTCGAGAAAAAAAGATAGAGGTTACACTAGCCTTTGTAGAAAATAAAATGAAAAAGAAATTTGAAATTGACATTCGATATCACTAGGCATGGCGTGCTATTCAAAAAGCTGTTTCTTGCATAAGGGGAACACCTGAAGAGAACTACCAGATTCTTCCTTCATACTTATACATGATGGTGGCCAAAAACCCAGGAATGTACACAAGCATAAAAAGAGATGCGCAGAATAGGTAAGCAAAACAATACTAACCATCAGCCTGAAGTTTCAAATGTTCCTATTTAAAACAATATCACACCTTATGATTTGTTTTTTTTTTGTGTTTCACTGTATAGATTTGCTTACATGTTCTTTGCTCCTGCGGCATCAGTAGCTGGTTGGTCCTATTGTAGACCCGTTATTGCAGTAGATGCAACGTTTTTAAAGTCCAAATATCGTGGTGTTCTATTTGTTTCTATATCAAAGGAAGCAAACAATCAAATCTTTCTTCTATGTTTTGGTGTATTAGAATCAGAAAACAATGAGGCATACATTTGGTTCTTTGGGGAAATGAGAAAAGCAATTCAAGTTCGTCGTGAACTGATTTTCTTGTCAGATAGAAACCAATCGATCGCAAATGGGATTAGAAAAGTTTTTCCTGAAGCTCACCATGGTATCTGCCTCTATCACTTTGAGAAAAATTTAAAGCAAAGACATGCAAAAGCTACGGTAATAAATCTTTTTCAAAGTGCTGCAAGGTCATACAAACGTGAAGATTTTAATCAGTTAATGTCCCAACTCAAAAGTATTGACAAGAAAACATACAATTACATAATGGAAGAGGCTCCGGAGAGATGGGCTCGATCGTTGTTCCCACGGCGACGTATGATATGCTAACAACAAACATGGTAGAATCAATGAATTCCATTTTACTAAAAGGGAGAGAAATACCTATTTTAAGAATGTTAGATTTCATCCAAGAAAAGTTGGGAGAGTGGTTTTACGAATGGAGAAAAAATGCAAATGAAACTTTTCACAAAATATCAATATGGGCAGAAGAAGAAATGACTAAGAAGATGGACTTGGCTTGCAAAATGTTTGTGAGTATATTTATTAACTTCGGCTTTTTATATGTGTTGCAGTGATTTACTTCTTACATTTAAAAATTTTCATACTTTTTCTTTTTGAAACAAAAATACACTAATATAGTTTGTCTTAATTTTTTATTCCCTGTTAGGTGTTCAACCTTGACTCAATGTTGTTTAGAATACATATTGAAGGAATCGAATTCATTGTGGACTTAAAGAAGAGAACTTGTGACTGCCTGGAATTCCAACTTGATGAATTGTCTTGTCCACATGCAATTGCTGCTATTAATATGAAATATTTGTAGAAATCTGATTACAGCTCAAATTGGTATTCAAGGGAAACATGGTTGAAAACATATGAAGGACATGTGAATACCGTGGGATATCAAAAATCATGGGATATACCACAAAATATACAAGTTGAGATCACAAAACCTCCCGATGTAGAGATTTTACAAGGAAGAAGATAAAGGAAGAGGCATATACCTACGACTGAATCATCAGTACCATTCAATTCTACCAAGTGAAGTCGATGTAAACAAGTTGGGCATAACAGAACAACTTGCTTGTCTTATCCAACACCTCATCCATATTCCAAGAAACACACTGAAAAATACTCCAACCTTCAATAATCCTTGGTCTGAATTTAGACTTTCTTTATTGTATGACATAATTGAAATGTGATTTTTTCATAGGAATTAAAAAAAACTCTTGGACAATTTTATATACTGCTAAAGTACAAAGCACTCATTTTTGTTGCGCAGGCTTACAGGTTTGGTTGTATTTTAAAAAAGTATGCAATGACTTCAGCGAGAAAAAAGTTCAGTTTACAGTATGTGAAATACATATCCTTAAACAAACACTCTCACACACATACAAACACTCTCACATATACACATACGCATACAGCACACAAAAAGAAATGCATGTACAAACAAAAGCTGCAGCATCTCTAAGCTGAAGTTGTAGAAAAAGAACTTAATAAAAACTAAGTACCATACCGCAACTAAGAAGTATAAAGAAAATACCAACAAATAACAAGGATAATGCAAATAGAAAGCTAAGAACAAAGAGTGTGACAATTACATTGATATAAAAAGAGGTTGGAACAACACACAAATTACAAACAAAACTTCAGCTCTATAGGCTGAAGTTATACAAAATGAACCTAAAAAACTTCAGCTCTATGGGCTAAAGCAAACAAAAAAGCATAGCATTGAAACATAAAAAAAAAAAGATTACAAACACTAACAATCCTCACCATCATCATCATCATCATCATAGTACTCCTCAATTTCTCTAATTATCTCATCATCATCACTATCGGAGATAACTATAGGGTAGTCGGGCAAAAGACCACTGAATCCAAGAAGATCAATCTTCAACTTGTTGAATTCATCACGCAGCTGACTTTGTTCGACGATTACTCTATCCATAAGAGGAAGAAGAGTCTTCAGGTTGTTTTGCAGCTTGGAATAGTCGTTCCAGCTGGAAAACTGAAAACTATCAAACTGCTGCACAACCTTGTCGAACGAGGTTGAATAATCTCCACAACTACGTTCCATGTTAAGCCTGTTCTGGAATGATTGATTGGCAAAGAGCTTTGGTCTGATTCTCTCCCAATCAGCCTTTATTGGATCCCACAAAATCATAAAATTAGCCACTGGTTTGTTATTGTACCACTCACACTTCAAAGCCTCCCACTTCTTCATAATTTCATCCATATTAGGCTTCCCACTTCCGCTTGCACCAGATATTTTTTCTTTAACAAAAGCTGAAAGACTAAGGATGAATATAAATTTAAAGAAATATGAAAGAAGTCTATGAATGACTATGAAATTTTCAAGTGAAGAGATTGTTAATATAGACAAAGAATTCACCTAATCAATTTAATATCTATGTCACGCCCCAAAACCGAGGGACACGACTGGCGCTCAACCGGAGGACCCAGTCAAGTGGACCTGGAATTTCCTTTCCTATCCCACGCGTTACCTCTTGATTCCAATATACATTATTCTTTTGAAATAGCAATTTGAGCCTTAAGTAAAAACTTACAACTTGAGTTCATTTCTACTTTTTATCAATTCCAACATTTGATACCAATTACTTGCAAAAATACAGACAACATTTACCAACGTGGACCACTATTCTGAACCGTACCATTACTACCCAAAATACTTTTATACACCACCCACATTGTGTCTACGGAGCCTCTATGAATACTTGGAAATCAACCAATACTTGCCGGCGACAAGGCCCCGGCTATACCTTACAATACACAATAAACTCAAAAGAAGGTGGCATGAATCACACATGACCCCAAGAGGAAGTGGGGCTCACCAATACAACTGATGGGATGGAGAGGAGTGCTACTCTCGGTGGACTGGAGTACCTGCTATAGATCCACCTACAATCATAACACGAATGTAGCGCCCCCGGCAAAAGGGACGTCAGTACATTTGAATTGTACTGGTATGTATAACTAAACACCATTTAATTAGAAAGAACTATCAAACAAGAATAAAGAATTCATAAAGTAAATGAAAAGCTTTAACAATTCCCACATCAACAAATAAAAGGGATCACATAACTTTCACATAATTTCCATACCTCTAAGTTTCGCTTCATAGCCCATCCATTGGGTTCACATATCATATTATACACCTATGTGTTTCATAGCCCGTCCATAGGTTCCATATTTTATATTATACCCTTATGCGTTTCATAGCCCGTCCATAGGGTTCATATATCATGTTGCACACCTATGCGTTTCATAGCCCGTCCATAGGTTCGACATTTCATATTATACCCCTATGCGTTTCATAGCCCGTCCATAGGGTTCACATATCATGTTACACACCTATGCGTTTCATAGCCCGTCCATAGGGTTCACATATCATGTTACACACCTATGCGTTTCATAGCCCGTCCATAGGTTCGACATTTGATATTATACCCCTATGCATTTCATAGCCCGTCCATAGGGTTCACATATCATGTTACACACCTATGCGTTTCAGCGCCCGTCCATAGGTTCCACATTTTATATTATACCCCTATGCATTTCATAGCCCGTCCATGGGGTTCACATATCATGTTACACACCTATGCGTTTCAGCGCCCGTCCATAGGTTCCACATTTTATATTATACCCCTATGCATTTCATAGCCCGTCCATGGGGTTCACATATCATGTTACACACCTATGCGTTTCAGCGCCCGTCCATAGGTTCCACATTTTATATTATACCCCTATGCATTTCATAGCCCGTCCATGGGGTTCACATATCATGTTACACACCTATGCGTTTCAGCGCCCGTCCATAGGTTCCACATTTTATATTATACCCCTATGCATTTCATAGCCCGTCCATGGGGTTCACATATCATGTTACACACCTATGCGTTTCAGCGCCCGTCCATAGGTTCCACATTTTATATTATACCCCTATGCATTTCATAGCCCGTCCATGGGGTTCACATATCATGTTACACACCTATGCGTTTCAGCGCCCGTCCATAGGTTCCACATTTTATATTATACCCCTATGCATTTCATAGCCCGTCCATGGGGTTCACATATCATGTTACACACCTATGCGTTTCAGCGCCCGTCCATAGGTTCCACATTTTATATTATACCCCTATGCATTTCATAGCCCGTCCATGGGGTTCACATATCATGTTACACACCTATGCGTTTCAGCGCCCGTCCATAGGTTCCACATTTTATATTATACCCCTATGCATTTCATAGCCCGTCCATGGGGTTCACATATCATGTTACACACCTATGCGTTTCATAGCCCGTCCATAGGTTCCACATATTATATTATACCCCTATGCGTTTCATAGCCCGTCCATAGGGTTCACATATCATGTTAAACACCTATGCGTTTCATAGCCCGTCCATAGGTTCCACATATTATATTATACCCCTATGCATTTTATAGCCCATCCATAGGGTTCACATATCATGTTACACACCTATGCGTTTCATAGCCCGTCCATAGGGTTCACATTTCATATTATATCGGCACATGGGGCCACAATCATTACAGCATACTTGGCACTAGGCCATATTTCATAACTCAATCTTTTATTTCTCACATTTCACATCATTCCACATTTTTCATATCAATATCAATTTTAACAACAAGCCATTCAATTCAAGATGTCAAGTACACATGAGAGGAACCATGAATCCTCGGCATATACAATATCTCTGAGATCATGCACCTCAAGTTTATTAACAATGGAACTTTAAACACCAGGGGATCTTCCAAATCAATTGAGGAGTTACACCAACCCGCAATAAAAACACACATCAAAGGCAGAAGCAAATAATTACACCAATTATTCTTGAATCCTTCCTTTTCAATCATGACATTATACAATTATAATTCAAGTTCTCGGCACGTTGGTGTGACGACCCGACCCGTCGTCTTATGTGTTACTGCTCCGTTTTCCCCCTATTGTGTTGCTTCATGTTTCAATATCTGTATTAGAGTCGATCGGGTGTAATTGAATTGGTTTTGGTTGGGAATAAGACACCTAGCCTCTTAGAAGGAAGCTTGTTTTAGAAAAGTCGACCGGAAGTTGACTATGTGGTTAGAGGCTCGGATGTGAATTCTAGTGGTTCGGTTAGCTTCGGGGGATGATTTATGACTTAGGAGAGCGATCGGAATTGAATTTGGAGGTATGGTGTAGAAATAGGCTTGAATTGGTGAAGTTGGAATTTTGGCGAAATCCGGTTGATAGGTGAGATTTTGATCCGGGAGTCGGAATGGAATTCCGAGAGTTTCTGTAGCTTCGTTATGTCATTTTGGACTTGTGTGCAAAATTTAAGGTCATTCGGACTAGTTTTGATGTGTTTCGGCATCGGTTGTGAAATTTGAAAATTTAATAAGTTCTTAGGCTTGAATCCATGCATAATTGGTGATTTTGATAATATGTGATGTGATTTGAGGCCTCGACTAAGTCCGTGATGTATTTTCAGATTTGTTGGTGCTTATGGTTGATGTCCCGGGAGCCTCAGGTGTATTTCGGGTGAGTTTTGAGCAAGTACGGACACCCCGGAAGAATCTGCAGGTCACTCGTCCTACTTCGGAGGCTCATATCTTTTGACCTACAAGGAATTTTGGGTTGATTCAAAAACAAAAGTTGTAGATATTTGAATCTAGTTTTCAGAAATATATTATAATAGGAATTTGGACATATGTAGAGAAAATTATGGCCAATATAGTGAAGCTTGTCACTGCAGTCAAATTGCTGCGCGGCCGCGACCATTTTTGTGCAGTCAGTACTCCCTGGGTGCGGACCGCGGTCATTTTTGTGCGGTCAGCACTGTCGGAATCCGAGGGATACTCTATAAATACGAGGTTTTGGGTTTTATTTGATTTTTGGACCTAGAGAGCTCGAATTTTGTCGATTTTTCGAAGGTTTTTCAAGAAATTCATCGGGGTAAATAATTCTAACTCAGATTTGGCTAGATTACATGAATATATCATTGAATTCATCATTTAATTAGTGATTTGAGATGGAATTTGGAAATAACTAGGGGTTGAGTTTTGAGATTCTAAATTGAGGATTTGAGGGGTCATTTGAACTCCAATTTTTACATTCTTGGTATGTATGAACTCGTGGGAAGATGAGGAATCTAAATGTGTAAAAATTTCTGAATTTCGAGAAGTGGGCCCGGGGCTCGGGTTTTGGTAATTTCGGAATTTGTGCCCGAATTTGATTGTTTTTGCTTGGATTATGTTCCCTTAGCCTATTGTAATGTATTCGTTATGGTTTTGACCAGATTCGACGCACGAGGAGGTCGATACGAGAGGAAAGGGCATCGCAGAGTAGTATTTGGCAGGCTAGAGGTGAGTAATACTTGTGAATGATATTCTGAGGGTTTAGAACCCCCAAATTTGCACACCTTAGTGCTGTGTTGAGGTGACTTGCACGCTGGACCTGAGCGTGGGGTAGAGCACCGTTGGGGATCGTGACTTGGTCCATCCCGGTTGTTGGTATTTACCGCGTATTTGCAAATGATTTGTTGTTATCATTATGACTTGGGCTCATTGCC
>MU754549.1:76515-91770 GCA_026770625.1 Nicotiana glauca
TTGAGGTTTTGAAGAAATCCTATGAAATCCAACCAAAATCATGTTGTAACTAGTAATTGAGAAGTGAAATCACCATGAAAACACACTTAAAAACTCACCTTAGGTGTGCAATTTGATGCCTTGGTCGAGTTGGGGTGTAGAGAGAACCCTAACCTTGAGAGATATCTCAAAATCTCTTATTTCCGATCTTTAGCGGTATTAAAACCTTCCAGGCATGCGAACTTTCGCATAGTTCATGCGTTGTTCGCGCGTCGGGGCAGAATACTCAGCAAAAACACGCGAAATCGCGAGCTCGCGCGAAGTTTGCGCACTGTTCGCGCGAGTGACACTTGACCAGTAAAATGGTCATAACTTTTTGTATACACCTCCAAATGACAAACGGTTTATTTTGTTGGAAAATAGACTCAAAGGGCTTTAATTTGATAGGTTGTGTATCACACAAATCCTTATATAACTAGATATATGATCGTTCAAAATGAGGTATTGTGCGCACTCATTTACAAATTTCGTCTAATATGTAATTTTCCAACTTGGCTTAGGCGTAGGCCTCTCCTTAGACCCCAAATTACTTATAATAAGACTTATACACTTATTACCATATCCTATTGATATCCATAATATCATAAATCCTTATTTGCACACGAAATAAAATAATTTAGCCAACCTTGGCACGACAAAATCTTAAATTACTCGAAAAAAATTTCCGGGGCCTTACAATCTATAAATGTAAAAGTAACTTTTCAGCTGTTTTTACTATTTTATGTTCAGAGAAATTGAATGAAACAAGGTAAGTAGGTGGTAAAAACAAGTATGTGGTAAATGCAAAAAGAAATGTAACTTCAGCCCTAGTAAAGCCAACAATTTTTCTATAGTAAAAAAATAACTTCAGCCTGAAAAAGAACTTTTTGGATCATATATAGTCAAACAAATTTATTTGAAAGGTGAAGTAGTTGACAAAAGATAAAAAGTAGATAGTTAATGCAAAAAAAATAAGTATCAACTTAAAAAAATACCAAAACATGCTAAAGTTTTTCTCTTAAAGCTTTTTCAAAAAACTTTGGCCCAATGTGCTGAAGTTTTTTAGTATATTTCCAAAAACTTCAACACCTGATAAGCTGAAGTTTTTGTGTTGGATTCAATAGTTTTTCTCCTAAAGCTTTTTCAAAAAACATCGGCCCAATGTGCTGAAGTTTTTTAGTATATTTCCAAAAACTTCAGCACTTGATAAGCTGAAGTATTTGTGTTGGTTTCAATAGTTTTTGTCTTAAAGCTTTTTCAAAAAGCTTCGGCCCAATGTGCTGAAGTTATTCAGTACATTTCTAAAAACTTCAGCACTTGATAAGCTGAAGTTTTTGTCCTGGACTCGATAGTTTTTGTCGTAAAGAATTTTCAAATAACTTACGTAGAAACTCCTGAAGTTATTTAGTGTATTTAGTGATAAGCTGAAGTTTTTGTCCTACATTTGACACTTTTGTTATGACTTTTAACCAAAACTTCAGCTTAAAAAGCAAAAGTTATTTACTTCATGCTCAAGTTTAGCATGCGGAATTTCAACAAAAATATATTTGAAATTCATGAAAAAAGACACAAATATATTTGAATCAATCCAAGTCACATAATTCACACAAAACAATGTATATTCACAAAATCCAATTTTGTTTTCTCTTACATCCTTGAAAAAAAAAAGGAAAAATTAGTTCTTTGTTTACAAGTTATTCTCTATTCAAAAAATTCATTGAGTGTCTTCATATTCTCCAGTCATGTCCTAGTTGCTCTTCTTGGTTTTCTTAACTACATTCCAAGAACCTTCACTCTGTCTTCCACCAAAGCATTTTCTGTCAGACACAGGTTGACGAAGTTTAATACTATAATTTTTTTAGCAACTACTGTCTTCTTTCATAAGAAAAAAACAAGAAAATATTGGCCAAAGACATGCTTACTGGTGTGCATCTGAGAATTCGTGGGAAGCAAAGATAGTGAAGGAGAAGTCCAAAATACTTCATATGTGACGGAGTGTCACGACCCCAAACCGGCCCGATCGTGATGGTGCCTCTCGTGAAGACAAGGACAGCCGACACAACACTCATATAACCCTTTAATCATCTAGAGTCATTTTGAAGCTTTTAATTAAACAATAGTTCATAATACGTATGAATAAACAGTGCAGATTAACATGCAAGCCCGATATCGGGGTGTCACGAGCCATGAGCATCTACCAAGGTCTGGATACAACAAAAATAGTCAAAATGTACTAAGTACAGAAATGATAAAGGAGAGGAAGGAATCAGTGCTGCGAACGTCGTGCAGCCACCATTGCTAACTCTGATGACTCCGTGTCTAAGCAACCAGCATCCACTACCTGGTTCCAAAATACCTGACTCTGCACACGAGGTGCAGGGAGTAATGTGAGTACTCCAACAAAGTAAGTAATAAGAGTAAATAAAGACGTAGTAGTAGGAAATAATGAATCCACATTTATATTAAAATCCATAAGCACACAGGTTGCTAAATCAGAATACGAGTCAATCGCCTCATTTAAAATCCAGCTTTTAGTAAAAATCATTTAAAATGCCTTCCAACAGTTTCAGTAGGGATTTAACACCATTTTTAATAAAAGAGCTGAAAAACAATAATCGGCCCCTCGGGCAAAACATTGTTCGTAAACAGTCCCCCGGGCAAAACAGGAGTCATAAACACCTCATAATAAGAAAATCTTAGTGGAAATAACAAAAGCCAAATCAGTGATTAAATTCAGAACATCTCATAAACCCCAGCTTAAATGAAAGTTGTTTAAAAATATTTATTCAACGTTTTTGATAGAGGCTCAGTGTAAAGATGAGTGAAAGCAGTCAATAATTCAAAATATTCGATAGGAACTCACTTAAAGAGGAGAGAAAATCAATAAGTTCATAACCAGGCCCCTCAAGCAAGCATCACTCATGTGCATGTATATATCTATCGCCCCTCAAGCTAGCCTCTCAGTCACTCGTGACTCAACTCTTACCAATCAGCGGTCACACTCAGCACTCACGCTCAATAGGTACCATATAGTAACCGCTGCGGTGTGTAGCCCGATCCATATATATAGTCGACTGTGCTCACTGGGGGTGTGCAGACTCCGAAGGGGCTCCTACAGCCCAAGCGCTATATCGTTGTTCCGTGCAGCCCGATCCAACGTATCGCTGCGACGTACAGCCCGATCCATATAAGTATCGCTGCGGCGTGCAGTCAGATCCATAGACATATATATATTGCTGCGGCGTGCAACCCGATCCATAGATATATAATCCTCACAGACAGGCCCTCGACCTCTCTCAGTTATTAACCTCACTACCAGACTCTCAGTCTATCTCAGTCATCAACCTCATAATCAGACCCTCGGTCTATCTCATTCATCAACTCACGATCACTCGGACCATCAGTAAAACAGGGAAATCAGCCCAAACAGTTTTCACATTTTTAAGAAATATAGTGATAAAACCAGATTTTAAATAATAAACAGGTAAAACATGACTGAGGATATGCTATCAAACACATAGAGTGAGGAAAAATAGTAAAAATGCCCCTAAGGGTCTCAACAGGTCGGCACAAGGCCCCAAACTTGGCATATAACCAAAAGTATAATATCAATCTCTAAAATATGGAATATCATAAGATTTCAAATCAAATACATGATTCAAAATCAGTACATAATCCCCAACGGTGCACAACTCCACGCTTGTCATCTAACGTGTGCGTCACCTCAAAGTAACACCACAATGTGTATTCCAAGGTTTCAAACCCTCAGGACAGTATTTACAATCATTACTTACCTCGATCCGGTCCAAACTCTAGCCTGCAATGCCTCGCCCGCATGAATCGACCTCCGAATGCTCCAAATCTAGCCACAATCAGTACATAATCATTAAAATATGCTAAGGGAACAAGCCCACTTGAAAATATACAATTTAACATCAAAATCCCGAAATTGCTCAAACCCGGCCCCCGGGACCGCATCCTCGAACTGGACAAACTTTATACCAAAATTTTCTTCATCATCTCATGAGTTTGTACATATAAAGAACTCGCAAATCGGAGTTTGTTTGACCCCTCAAATCATGCGTAAAAGGTCTCATAATCTCAAGCCCTAGCTCCATCTTTTTCTACTGATTTTCATGAATTTACACTGATATTTTCATACCTTAATCACAACTAATCAAGTTTTAGGGTCCAAATCCTTACCTCAATGAAGAACAATGATTTTCTCTCGTCAAAATCGCCTCCAAGCTCTTTTCCGATTCAAAAATGGTGTAAAAAGGGTTCAAAGTCGCGGAACAGGTCTTTACAACATTCTGCCCAGGCATATACTCTTCGCGATCGCGGAAAATGCTTTGCGATCACGAAGCACAACTTTTCTCAGCCCAAAATTTGCCCTTTGCGATCGCTGACAATGCTAAGCGATCGCGAAGAACAAGTTCCCAGCTCTTACGGACAACCTCCAGTATAATGTTCATAACTTTTTGCACACAACTCCAAATGACAAATGGTTTGATGTTCTGAAAACTAGACACCAAGGGATATAATTTAATATGTTGCTCATTTCCTGACTCTTTATATATTGCGAGATATAAGCTTCCAAAGTGATCCCTGTGCATTGGAGATTCCTAAACCCTTCCCGGACAGCCTATAGTGTATCACTGCAGCAGAGTATTTACTCTATGCAATCGCGATGGTTCATCCGCGATAGCGAAGCACTAATATTTTTCTCGCATTTTACTCACCGCGATCGCGTCCAATTCCCCGCGATCACGTAGAACACTGCTGTAGCCAAAAACCAGTAGCTAAAAATAGCTTAGAAATGGTCCGGAACCACCCCAAACTCACCCGAGGCCCTCGGGACTTCAACCAAAAACACCAATACACCCTAAAACCTCATTCAAACTTGTTCCAATCATCAAAATACCTCAAACAACACCAAATCCATCAATTCACATCGAATTCAAGCCTAAGTTTTCTAAAAACTTCCAAAATACGCTTTCGATCAAAAACCCAACTAAACCACGTCCGAATGACCTAAACTTTTGCACACACATCCCAAATGACATCACGAAGCTACAACAACTCTCAAAATTCCATTCCGACCCTCGGATCAAAATCTCAACTATCAACCGAAAATCGCTAAAATACTAACTTCGCCAATTCAAGCCTAATTCTACACCGGACCTCCAAAACCAATTCCGATCACGCTCCTAAGTCACAAATCACCTAACGAAGCTAAAAAAATCATAAAAACTCCGATCCGAGCTCATATACAAATAAGTCAACTCTTGGTCAAACCTTTCCCATTCAAAGCTTTCAATTGAGACTGTTCTTTTAAATTCATATCGGTTTTCGTGAAAACCAAAACCAATGATGTACATCAGTCATAACACATTACATAGGGCAAATCATGCCCGAGAACTGGCGATCAAAGCGCAAAAGCTCAAAATAACCGGTCGGGTTGTTACATCCTCCCCCACTTAAACACACGTTCGTCCTCGAACGTACCCAGAGTTGTTCTAGAAGCCAACCAATAGCTGAATAACTTTACCATGCATATACCCGAGGGTGATCCCACGTAACCGTATCTCATATAGGTCTGATAACACATTTTAACTGAAATTACACAATCCAGTCTAGCCCATAAATCATAGAACCACGTTTTCACTTCTAAAACTATCAATATGATTAAAACCTCACACTTATTCTCTGAATAAGCCCGAACCAGCTGTAATAACCCCTGCCTACAACCTCAAGTGCAATTATCTGATATACCACGTAACTCAAACACATGTAGTGATAACTTCCATTCACTGGAGCTGCACACAACACCCGAATACCAGTAGAAAATCTCTTATTAACTAAAGTCTCATTCCAACACTTCTATATACTACCAATGATAAATGAAACACGCAATAAACCATAACCATTTCTCAGATCAGCCATCCATAAGGTTACTTCTCCTTTGGCAAGGACCATAGCAAATTTCTGAACCGAACCTCGATATTTATCCATCAAACATGTTGAAATCGAATCCGTTTGTATTTATTACAGACCCTAACAACCTCATCTAATCAACACAATTACTCTGGTGACATGACACACCAAGACAAGCTAAAGCCACAACTTGCACAGTCCACGCACCAATAAGCAACAATCCGAACATACTCACATCATGAAACTAACTCAAACAAGAGAGTTGTACCTCAAGCTCACCAGTATCATCACAAAACACGTCTGAGAACCCGTCTCACATCATAGAAATGGAACACACGAATCTAACCCGCAAGGTCATATCTCCACATAGCTTTGATGCAATGCGCAATCCTAATCAAGCAGGGCTCCATGTGAGACACCTCAAGTCACTATGCTCAAAATCGATAACCATGCGCAATATGATGTCTGAAACCAAAGCAATCATCATAACCCCCGCGTAGCAAATAATATACACCACACAAACCCGAAAGGACATAACTGATACGTCATTCACCGAACAACACCCAATCGCTCTTCCTGCTCAACTTCTACTATGAAACCTCAATATAACCGCACCACATGTGCCTATAACCAACAAATCATAACGCCTCGCAACCCAGCAAGGTAACTCATGGATCACCTCCGAACTCGAATATCCCCATAGTAAATGAATCAACACATCCCTCACAAAATGGCAACTCGAAGTCAACAAAGCCATCTCGATGCAGAACATACATCCCTATGGGCCTACCAATGAACCACGCATCAACTCTGGTCACACAAAGTAGATAAATAATCCTCCGAAGGTTCACAATGACTAGATCATGGCACATACTAACTTCTGACTAACTTACCCATATTTTGCCATCCACAACTACGAGTTAACCTGTATATGAGAACTTCTAGTCTCCGAGTCCATAAAGCACACGAATTACCATATCTGATCCCAATTCTGCCGCTCACATATATAACACACCTCTAGTACTCCATCATTCCATGAGAGATACTCTATAATTCTTCTATGCTGTCAAGCAAACTCGAATATCAGCAGCCGATCTGACAAGAAGTGCTGCAATACCACCTAAGTACCATCAATTTAATCACATTGCCTTTTCCTAAAACGTATACCCTCTTCAAATCACCTCAATTGGCATCACCATTTCCTTAATCATCTGATGATCATTTCTCTAATTATCTAAAATTGCCCGTGTTGCCTAAGAATTTATGACCTTCCTTTCAAATCTGAACTGTGACCTTACACGTGCCATACTAGGAAAACCACAAGAACTTTGTATCCCTTCTGAGCCACAAGCAACTATGAACTCCACTAGACAAGAACTTCCCGTTGATCCCATATAGAAGGAAATCACTGCACATTCCATGCTTCTCACACTTGTAGAAAATATACATCTGTAATCGTGGTAGAAATCATCAGGAACTCAAGCCATCCTTGGCACTTCTGACACTATAGCATATAACCTTACCTTATAAAAAAACTTTCCTTTACTCGAGCCATCCTTGGGTTCAATCTCCGCAAACCAGAACTGATTTACCAACACGCCTCAAACCGGAACCAACATAGCACATACTATGCAATTAGGTAATCAATAGCAAACTCCCCCACTTGGCTCGAAGCCATAGATCAAAACACACACAATAACTTATAACGCATATACTTTATTGTTGCCATAATACCATAGTGAGATTAACTCAATCCTTCATAAGCTTGTGAAACACAGACCATCTAGTACTTCATATCTTCTGCAAATCTTGCATTCACCCTCATAGCAGCTAAATACACTCTCTTGAGCGACCCAAAATTTAAATTTCAACACATATACTTCACTTGTAAATGAGATCTTCTAACAGACAACATAAGGATCACACCATTTCAGAATACCCCGCAGGAGATAACCCACTTGCTTCGCCTCAAACTAACATTTCTGTATACCTTCCACCATTATACACATTACACAGTCACTTAGTCTTCTTGAGTCTGAACTCATACCGCAACATGAAATTTACTTCACTCCCAATTAGGAGACATGAAAAGATTCTTCACGCACCCGTAACTCAGGGCTACACATCCAATCATAATGGAAATCAAACACTTAATAGTTCATCTATCCTCCAGCAGACCCTTCTCGTCGTTTCTAAATCATATGAATACACCTCGTAGTCATAACATACTCATCACGTATCTATCAAGTCATTAATTCTACCAATAGGGCACTACCAAATGTTAAGTTCAAAAACACTTGCTCACACAATCAGCATCTCGGTGCTCAAGCTATAGGCAAAAATCCGGCCTCAAGTCCTCCAGACTGGCCCAACATCAACACACATAGATCATATCTCGCCCCTTGATCGGGGAATCACAAAACATCGATGCACATCGGATACTGAGCGCTCATGCGTGCATACGAACGCATGGAAGGAATTCAAAGAATTGCTTTTGAAGCTAAATCAAGGATGCACGATAAGAATTCCAAGAATGTGAAGTTTTTCCTAAAGGTTCTGCAGCCTCTCGAGGATAAATACAGACGTCTCTAGACTGATCCGCAAGACTCTACTAAACCTGCTCATGACTCGTGAGACCTATGTAACCTAGGCTCTGATACCAACTTGTCACGACCCCAAACCGGCCCGGTCGTGATGGCGCCTCTCGTGAAGACAAGGCCAGCCGACACAATACTCATATAACCATTTAATCATCTAGAGTCATTTTTAAGCTTTTAAATAAACAATATTTCATAATACGTCTGAATGAACAGTGCGGATTAACATGCAAGCCCGACATCGGGGTGTCACTAGCCATGAGCATCTACCAAGGTCTGGATATAACAAAAATAGTCAAAATATACTAAGTACATAAATGATAAAGGAGAGGAAGGAATCAGTGCTTCGAACGTCGTGCAGCCACCTTGCTGACACTGATGACTCCGTGTCTGAGCAACCAACACCCGCTACCTGGTTCCGAAATACCTGAATCTGCGCACGAGGTGCAGGGAGTAATGTGAGTACTCCAACCCAGTATAAGTAATAAGAGTAAATAAGACTGAGTAGTAGGAAATAATGAATCCACATTTATGTTAAACTCCATAAGAACACAGGCTGCTAAATCAGAATACGAGTCAATCGCCTCATTTAAAATCCAGCTTTTGGTAAAAAATCATTTAAAATGCCTTCCGATAGTTTTAGTAAGGATTCAATACCAGTTTTAATAAAATAGTTGAAAAACCATAATCGGACCCTCGGGCAAAACATAGTTCGTAAATAGCCCCTCGGGCAAAACAGTAGTCATAAACACTTCATAACAAGAAAATCTCAGTGGAAATAACAAAAGCCAAATCAATGATTAAGTTTTGAACAACTCATAAACTCCAGCTTAAATGAAAGTTGTTTAAAAATATTTATTCAACGTTTTCAATAGAGGCTCAATGTAAAGATGAGTGAAAAAGGTCAATAATTCAACATATTCGATAGAAACTCACTTTAAGAGGAGTGAAAATCAATAAGTTCATAACCAGGCCCCTCAGGCAAGCATCACTCATGTGCATGTATATATCTATCGCCCCTTGGGCTAGCCTCTCAGTCACTCGTGACTCAACTCTTACCAATCAGCGCTCACACTCAACACTCACGCTCAATAGGTACCATATAGTAACTGCTACGGCATGCAACCCGATCCACATATTGCTGTGGCATGCTGCCCAATCAATATATAGTCGACTGCGCTCACTGGGGGTGTGCAAACTCCGGAGGGCTCCTACAGCCCAAGCGCTATATCGCTGCGGCGTGCAGCCTAATCCAACATATCTCTGCGGCGTGCAGCCCAATCCATATAAGTATCGCTGCGGCGTGCAGCCCGATCCATAGATTTATAATCCTCACAGCCAGGCCCTCGGCCTCTCTCAGTCATTAACCTCACCACCAGACCCTCGGTCTATCTCAATCATCAACCTCACAATCAGACCCTCGGTCTATCTCAGTCATCAACTCACGATCACTCGGACCATCAGTAAAACAGGGAACTCAGCCCAAACAGTTTTCATATTTTTAAGAAATATAGTGATAAAATCAGATTTTAAACAATAAACAGGTAAAACATGACTGAGGATATGCTATCAAATACAAAGAGTGAGGAAAAATAGTAAATATTTCCCTAAGGGTCTCAACAGGTGCCACAAGGCCCCAAACATGGCATACAACCAAAAATATAATATGAATCTCTAAAATATGGAATATCATAAGATTTTGAATCAAATAGGCGACTTAACAGTCAAACGGTACGAACCAAGTCACAATCCCTAACGGTGCACAACTCCTCGCTTGTCATCTAACGTGTACGTCACCTCAAAGTAACACCACGATGTGTAATCCAAGGTTTCAAACCCTCAAGATAGTATTTACAATCATTACTTACCTCGATCCGGTCTAAACTCTAGCCCGCTATTCCTCGCCCGCATGAATCGACCTCTGGGTCTCTAAATCTAGCCACAATCAGTACATAATCATTAAAATATGCTAAGGGAACGAAGCCCACTTGAAAATATCCAATTTAACATCATCCCGAAATTGCTCAAACCCGGCCCTCGAGACCGCGTCCAGGAACTGGACAAACTTTATACCAAAATATTCTTCATCATCTCACAAGTCCGTACGTATAAAAAAACTCACAAATCGAAGTTTGTTTGACCCCTTAAATCATTCCTAGAAGGTCTCATAATCTCAAGCCCTAACTCCATCTTTTTCAACTGATTTTCATGAATTTACACTGATATTTTCGTAACTTAATAACAACTAATCAAGTTTTAGGGTCAAATCCTTACCTCAATGAAGAACAATGATTTTCTCTCTTCAAAATCGCCTCCAAGCTCTATTCCCATTCAAAAATGGTGTAAAAAGGGTTCAAAGTCGCGGAATAGGACTTTACAACATTCTGCCCAGGTATATTCTCTTCGCGATCGCGGAAAATGCTTTGCGATCACGAAGCACAACTTTTCTCTGCCCAAAATTTGCCCTTCGCGATCGCGAAGAACAAGTTCCCAGCTCTTCCGGACAGCCTCCGGTATAATGGTCATAACATTTTGCACACAACTCCAAATGACAAATGGTTTGATGTTCTAAAAACTAGATACAAAGAGCTATAATGTTATATGTTGCTCATTTCCTAACTCTTTATATGTTGAGAGAAATAAGCTTCCAAAGTCAGCCTTGTGCATTGGAGATTCATAAACCCTTCCCGGACAGCCTATAGTGTAAACACCATAACATTTTGTACACAACTTAAAATTCTAATTAATTTATGTTTCTGAAAACTTGACACAATGGTCTACAACTTTAATATTTGGATTATCTCCAAATTCCTTATAGATTGTGAGATATAAGCTTCCAAAGTAGGATCACTGCAGTAGACTATTTACTCTATGCAATCGCGATGGTTCATCCGCGATCGCGAAGCACTAATATTTTTCTCGCATTTTACTCACCGCGATCACGTCCAATTCCCCGCGATCGCGTAGAATACTGCTGTAGCCAAAAACCAGCAGCTAAAAATAGCTTAGAAATGATTCGGAACCACCCCGAAACTCACCCGAGGCCCTCAGGACTTCAACCAAAAACACCAATACACCCTAAAACCTCATTCAAACTTGTTCCAATCATCAAAATACCTCAAACAATACCAAATCCATCAATTCACATCGAATTCAAGCCTAAGTTTTCTAAAAACTTCCGAAATACGCTTTCGATCAAAAACCCAACCAAACCTCTTCCGAATGACCTAGAATTTTGCACACACATCCCAAATGATATAACGAAGCTACAGCAACTCTCGGAAATTCCATTCCGACCTCGGATCAAAATCTCACCTGTCAACCGAAAATCGCTAAAATACTAACTTTGCCAATTCAAGCCTAATTCTACACCGGACCTCCAAAACCAATTTCGATTACGCTCCTAAGTTACAAATCACCTAACGAAGCTAACCAAATCATAAAAACTCTAATCTGAGCTCATATACAAATAAGTCAACTCTTGGTCAAACCTTTCAAATTCAAAAATTTTCAACTGAGATTGTTCTTTTAAATTCATATCGGTTTCCGTGAAAACCAAAACCAACGATGCACATCAGTCATAACACATTACACGGGGCAAGTCATGTCCGAGAACTAGCGATCAAAGCGCAAAAGCTCAAAACGACCGATCGGGTCGTTACACGGAGATTGGCCACATTAAAAACTCGAGCCCCAGGAAATTTGCTCTTTTCCTAAAAATTAGATTTATCAACTAGTAAATAGAGCAAATTGTCCTGGTGCTCGAGTGTTTGATCTTGCCCCTCTCTTTCACATATGAAGTATTTCGACTTCTCTTTCACTATCTTTGCTTCCTACGAACTCCCTGCTACACCCAATAAGCATGTCTTAGCCAACATTTTCTTGTTTTTCTTTGAATACAAATTTAAAGAAATATGATAGAAGTCTATGGGTGACTATGAAATTTTCAAGTGAAGAGATTATTAATTTAGTCAAAGAGTGCACCTAATCAATTTAATATCTATAAATGCTGAAGAGATTGTTAACTATTTTTTGTTCAGAGAAATTGAATGTAAAGAGATAAGTATTTGGCAAAACAAGTAAGTGGTAAATGCTAGTAATTGGTAAATGCAATTAAAAAAATAGTAAAAAATAAGGCAACAAAAAGTAGGTGATATAGGTGATAAATGACAAAAAGTAGATAGAAAATGCAAAAAAGATAAGTATCAAGTTAAAAAAATACCAAAACATGCAAAAGTTTTTGTCTTAAAGCCTTTTCAAAAAACTTCGGCCCAATGTGCTGAAGTTTTTAATATATTTCCAAAAACTTCAGCACCTGATAAGCTGAAGTTTTTATGTTGGATAATAGTTTTTGTCTCAAAGCTTTTTCAAAAAACTTCGGCCCAATGTGCTGAAGTTTTTTAGTATATTTCCAAAAACTTCAGCACTTGATAAGCTAAAGTTTTTGTGTTGGATTCAATAGTTTTTGTCTCAAAGCTTTTTCAAAAAACTTCGGCCTAATGTACTGAAGTTTTTTAGTATATTTCCAAAAACTTCAGCACCTGATAAGCTGAAGTTTTTGTGTTGGATTCAGTAGTTTTTGTCTTAAAGCTTTTTTCAAAAAACTTCGGCCCAATGTGCTAAAGTTTTTTAGTATATTTTCAAAAACTTCGGCACCGGATAAGCTGAAGCTTTTGTGTTGGATTCAATAGTTTTTGTCTCAAAGCTTTTTCAAAAAACTTCGGCCCAATGTGATGAATTTTTTATTATATTTCCGAAAACTTGAGCATCTGATAAGCTGAAGTTTTTATATTGGATTCAATAGTTTTTGTCTCAAAGCTTTTTCAAAAAACTTCGGCCCAATGTGCTGAAGTTTTTTAGTATATTTCCAAAAACTTCAGCACCTGATAAACTGAGTTGTGTTGGATTCAGTAGTTTTTGTCTTAAATATTTTTCAAAAAATTTTGGCCTAATGTGCTTAAGTTTTTTAGTATATTTTCAAAAATTTCGGCACCTGATAAGCTGAAGTTTTTGTGTTGGATTTAATAGTTTTTGTCTTAAAGCTTTTTCAAAAAACTTCGGCGCAATGTGCTGAAGTTTTTTAGTATATTTCCAAAAACTTCAGCACCTGATAAGCTGAAGTTTTTGTATTGGATTCAATAGTTTTTGTCACGACCCGAATTTCCCACCCTCGGGAGTCGTGATGGCGCCTATTAATAGGAGCTAGGCAAGCCAATTATAAATTACCTCTTTTAACGAACCACGATAATATTAGAAATAATGAAAAATTTAATACTAAATCAGAAGTCTCAAACATAGTTAACTGAAAGAAATGCGGAAGTTTAACAAATCCTCTACCCAAGATTGGTGTCACAATACTCACAGACGTCTAGAGAATACTAAATACAAGGTTCGAATGAAGCATAGAATTGTCTGCTACGGTACAGTGATAACAAACTGAATAAATTAGAAAGGACTCCGGGCCTGCGGACGTAAGCAAGGCTACCTCGAATTTCCCTAGACTGGAAACTCGCTCCCAGAATGCTACTGCTACTCAAACGCTGATCCAACTCCTGGATCTGTGGAAAAAAAAGATGAACAGAGTGTAGCATCTGCACAACCGACCCCATGTGCTGGTAAGTGCCTAGCCTAACCTCGGCAAAGTAGTGACGAGGCTAGACCAGACTACCAGGTAAACCTGTGCAGATATATATATATATACAAGTACAACAAAATAATAGCGAAAAATAAACAATTTAAGGCTATGAGGGGGAACATGCTTATGGGGTAGCAGATAAAATAGAATATCAGGAATAACAAAGAATCTACATCTGATTTCTTCTAACACAGAATAGGGGAAAACAAACCACTTTCACTTGTTTCAATTTCCTCTCGTTGCAGGCGTGCAACACGATCCCATTTCCTCATATCACGTGGTAGGCGAACAACTCGGTCCCATTTCAAAATATCATGTGGTAGGCGTACCACTCGAACCCATTTCATAGTATCACGTGGTAGGCATACCACTCGATCCCATTTCATAATATCACGTGGTAGGCATACCACTCGATCCCATTTCATAATATCACGTGGTAGGCGTACCACTCGATCCCATTTCATAGTATCACGTGGTAGGCGTACCGCTCGATCCCATTTCATAATATCACGTGGTAGGCGTACCACTCTATCCCATTTCATAATAACTCGTGGTAGGCGTACCACTCGATCCCATTTCATAATAACTCGTGGTAGGCATACCACTCGATCCCATTTCATAATAACTCGTGGTCGGCATGCCACACGATCCCATTTCATAATAACTCGTGGTCGGCGTGCCACACGATCCGATTTCATAACACATAAGTGGTCGGTGTGCCACACGATCCCAATTCATAGTATATAATGGTTTCCCGGCAAGGGAGAATACGGCTAAGCAGTTAAATTTCCCGGCAAGGGAGCAACAACCATAAATTACACGTCCCGGCAAGGGAATAATCACATCTTTTTCTTTTACGTTCATTTCTTACTTTATAATCAAGTCAAAGATCGAGCCAACGCTCCAAGGAGTTTACAAATCATATTTCCTTTTCATTTTCTTCGTATCATATAGAAAACATCAATTAACAAGGAAAAGTCACTACCGAATCCCAAATAAGCACAAATAAGGATCCACGGTCATGCTAGATACCGGTGTATAGATACTCGTCACCATGCCTATACACCG
>MU754549.1:117719-133338 GCA_026770625.1 Nicotiana glauca
ACTCTACGTGTTCGCATCATAACTCACGCGAACGCACTGAAGGAAATTCTTCTGCAACATTTAACTGAAAAATCTACTATCCTCAAATTTAGAAATTAGACCGGTTGACCACCCGAATTCATCCCGAGGCCCCCGGAACCTCAACCAAAAATACCAACCTACTCTAAAACACCATACGAACTTGTTCCAATCATCAAAATACGTCCAACAACACAAAAATCATCAATTCACCACGGATTCAAGCCTAAGTTTTCTTTAAACTTCCGAAACACTCATTCGATCAAAAACCCTACCAAACGACGTCCGAATGACCTGAAAATTTGCAAACATATCCAAAATCACCTAACCAAGCTACTGAAACTCTCGGAATTCCATTCCGACCCTCGGATCAAAATCTCACCTACCAACCGGAATTCGCCAAAATTCCAACTGCACCAATTCAAGCCTATTTCTACACCGGACCTCCAAATTAGATTCCGATCGCTCTCCTAAGTCACAAATCATCCCCCGAAGCTAACCGAACCGACGGAATTCACATTCGAGCCCTCTAACTATATAGTCAATGTCCGGTTGACTTTTCCACAACAAGCTTCCTTCTAAGAGGCTATGTGCCTCATTTTCTACTCAAACCAACTCGATTACACCTGATCATCTCTAATACCGATATTGAAACATGAAGCAACACAATAATGGGGAAACGGGGCGGTAAATCACGTGACGATGGGCCGGGTCATCACAGTATTGGTACCGCTGTGGCGTGCAGCCCGCTCCACATATCGCTGCGGTATGCAGCCCGATCCATTTATCGTTGACGGCGCTCACTGGGGGTGTGCAGACTCCGGGATCAAGCCATCTCGTGGCATCAAGTCTAGGCCCTCGACCTCATATCAGTATCAGTGTAACACTGCTGCGGTGTGCAGCCCGATCCAAAAGCATCCTCACACACAGGCCCTCAGCCTTACTCAGTAAAAAGTCACATAAGCCCCTCGCGCAATAGTAAAACATGCTGCTCGGCTCAAAAATAGTATAGGAAAGATCATTTCAAGTGTCAAAGCAAAATAAACTTGGTTGAGTTTTGAAAACGGTAGAAAATACATGACTGAGTTCAAATATAGAATCGAAGCAGTGAGGAAATATCAACAGCAATCCCCGAAGGGATTCAAATAATTGGCACGAAGCCCAAATATGGCAGTCAGCCCAACTTATGATGATAACAAGTAAATTTCAGTCAAATACGTAGTAAATTCATCTACCGGGACGGACTAAGTCACAATCCCCAACGGTGCTCTACCCCACGCTCGCTATCCGGCATGCAAGTCACCTCAATATAGCACTACGATGTGCAAACACGGGTTTCAAACCCTCAAAATATCATTTACAATCATTACTCACCTTGAACCGGCGAAATCTCTAGTTCGCGATGCCTTTGCCCCTCAAATCAGCCTCCACGCGCGTCGAATCTATCCATAATCAGAGTGAACACATCACAATATGCTAAGGGAACATTATCCAATCGAAAACAATCGAAAAATATCAAAATTTTCAAAATTAGCAAAACCCGAGCCCTGGGCCAACTTCTCGAAACTCGAAAATTTTCACATCATTAGATTCCTTATCTTCCCACGAGTTCATACATATCAAAAGTTCTCAAATCCGAGCTCAAGTGACCCATCAAATCCCAATATGAAATATCAAAAATTCAAGCCCTAATTTCTTTCATTTTTAGTTAAATTCCATGAATTTCTAAGTGGGTTCCATGAATTTCTAAGTGGGTTTCACAATAAAAACGAGTATTGAGATCAAAAATCTTACCTCCAATTGATTATCCTCAAATCCCTCTTTAATCTCCACCAAGAAGCTCTCACAATGATCAACCATGGAGGAAAAATGACCCAAAATTGCAGGTCAAATGAGATTATAACATACTGCCCAGCCATTAACGCATCTGCGGTCAAAATATCGCATCCGCGGCTTCTGCATATGCGGTCAACACACCCGCTTCTGTGGAATTCATTAAACCGGCCTAAGCCGCATCTGCGAGCATCTTCCGCATCTACGATTCCGCAGATGCGATCCAATTACCCGCTTCTGCGGTCCAGCTCACTTGCCCCCTTTTCACTTCTGCGGTGCACCACTCCCATCTGTAGTGCCGCATCTGCGGTCCACCAACCGCAGATGCAAAAATACCAGAAGCACAAATTCTTCAGCTGCAACAAAATTCCAACTTCTCCGAATACCATCGGAAATCATCCCGAGGCCCCCGGGACCTCAACCAAAAGCACAAACACATCCTAAACATCATCCAAACTTGTTCCAATTGTCAAAACACCTCAAACGACACCAAAACCATCAAATCACATCGAATTCAAGCCTAAGTTCTTCTAAAACATCCAAAACACGCATTCGATCAAAAACCCGACCAAACCACGTCCGAATGACCTGAAATTTTACACACACATCCCAAATCACTTAACGAAGCTAAAACAACTCTCGGAATTCCATTCCGACCCTCGGATCAAAATCTCACCTATCAACCGGAATTCGCCAACTAACTTTGCCAATTCAAGCCTAATTCTACACCGGACCTCCAAAATCACTTCCGATCACACTCCTATGTCATAAATCATCTGACGAAGCTAACCAAATCATAAAAACTCCGATCCGAGCTCATAAACAAATGAGTCAACTCTCGCTCAAACCTTTCAAATTCAAAGCTTTCAACTGAAACTGTTCTTTCAAATTCATTCAAAATTTTCCTGAAAACCAAAACCAACGATCTACATTCGTCATAATACCTAACACGGGGCAAGTCATGCCTGAGAACTAGAGATCAAAGTGCAAAAGCTCAAAACGACCGATCGGGTCGTTACATCCTCCCCCACGTAAACACACATTCGTCCTCGAACGTACCCAGAACTATTCTATAAGCCAACCAATCGTTGAATAATCTTACCATGTATATACCCGGGGGTGATCCCACATCACCCTATCTCATATAGGTCCAATAACACATTGTAACTAAAATTTCATCATCCAATCTAGCCCATAAGCCATAGAACCACATTTCCCTTTCTGAAATCATACACAAGATTAGAACCTCACATCTCTATTCAGAATAAGCCCGAACCAGCTGTAATAACCCATACCTGCAACCTCAGGTGCAATTACATGATATACCACATAACTCAAACACTTGAAACGATAACTTCTATTCACAGCAGCAGCACACAACACCCGAATACCGGTAGAAAACCTCTCATCAACTAAGGTCTTATTCCACACTTATATATACTGCTAATGATAAATGAAACATGCAATAAATTGTAACCATCTCTCAGGTCAACTATTCATGAAGTCACTTCCCTTTTGGCTAATACCACAGTAGATTTCCGAGCCGAACCTCGATAATATTGTCCCAACAAGCTGAAATCAAATCTTTTCATATTCATGAATGACCCCAACGGTCACCTCGAACCCAACACACCTCTCTGGTGACATGAGACATCAATACAGGCCTAATCCACAACTTGCATAATTCACACCAATAAGAAATGGTCTGAATATACTCAAATCATGAAAATGACCCCAAACGAAAGAGTTGTACCTCAAACAAATCAGTACCATCACAACACAAGGCTGAGACTCCGTCTCACATCGTAGAAATAGAACACATGAATCTACCCCGAAAGGTCATATCTCCACATAGCCTCGCTACAATGCGCGATCCTATCCAAACACTGCTACACATGAAACACCTCAAGTCACTATGATCAAAATCGACAGTCACGCACAATTTGAGGTCTGAAGCCAAAGCAAATCATTACACCCACGGTGAAATAGGTAACATACGCCACGCAACCCGATAAGATATAACCGATACGCCGTGCACTAAGCAATGCTCAATTACTCTTCCCGCTTGAATTCTACTAAGAGACCCCAATTGAACCGCACCATATGTGCCTATAACCAACAAATCACAACATCCCACAACACAGGAGGGTAACTCATAGATCTCCCCAGATCTCTGATAATATCAACAACGGTCGGATCAATACCTCCCTCAACAATGCCATTCGGAGCCAACCAAGCCAACTCAAGATAGAACACTCACCCCACATTGGCCTGCCAACGAACTCCTTATCAAGGAAACCTGAAGTTTCTCCTTCCACCTTTATAACTCTGCCGGTGCCATATGATACGATGCAAGGCACTAAATCAATACCGAAATCAACAACCTTGCTCGGCGACATGCCCAGCCGCAAGAAACACATCCGAGGAGTCCCTTACCACCGGAACTGAATAAATATGAGGGGCCTTAGCGCTGACACTCATCACAAGAGCCCAAAATAAGAAAGACAATTCCTTCTTGGTCGTCCACTGGGTCTTGAAATATAGGACTCTCCCCAATAGGACATAATCTGTCGAACATCGCCACTCAATCCGTGGCATTTTCCGGCATAGCCAATCGCTCCATCTTATCGCAATAGCCTAGAATAACACAATACGGAAACAACCAGCTCGAATCCTAGTATCACATCCAAGATCTAATATCCCAAGCAACAAAAGATCCACTCGGGCCTCCAAATCCCCGGTAGTTGGTAAACAGTGTCGACACACACGATCAACATCCACATCATAGCCTGTATATGAGAACTTCCGTCTCCACATCCACACGGCACATGAATCATCATATCCGATCCCAATTTCGCCGTCCGAACACGTGCATACCTTTAATACCCAATCATTCCATGAAAGATATTCCAAAATTTCCCTGTGCCACCAAGCAAACCCGAATACCACCAGTCGATCCAACAAGAAAATGTCGCAATACTACCAAAGTATCATCAGTTTAATTACATTACCCTTTTTCTGAACATATACTATCGTCAAATCACTTCTAATTAGAAATATCATTCCCTTGACTATCTGAGGCTACCCGCTGCCTAAGAGTTTTATGAACTTCCTTTTAGAGCTGAACTGTAACTCTACACACGCAAATCTCGATCCTCCACTACATACCACATATACCAACCATCCTAGTATAACATGAGAACTTCATCTCCCTTCCGAGCCACAGAAATCTACGTACTCAACTAGTCAAGAACTTTCCATTTGTCCCATATAGAAGAAAAGTCACAACACCTCCCATGCTTCGCATGCCCATAGAAAATATACATCTCCAAGCCGCTGTAAAAACCATCAAGAACTCTCCGAATTTCCATTTGCACAAATTAAACTGCCAGGACTGAATCCTTCTAACTAGACCAAGCTAAGCAAGCCATCAAAACCCAAGAGCATTGCTGCAAAATACCTGCAAGAACCCATTACCTCGAACACATACAAAGAATTAATCATATCCTTACCATACCAATTCGGTCTACTATCAAGCTATTTCATCTATCTAATTTCCCTTCTGATTCATCCTCAACTAGATATTTCCTCTTGCTGTAGCACCACAATTCCTCAACCCAGGCTCACTACACGAGGCCCAAGCATTAGACCACACTGTCTAAGACCTATAAGCCACTGAATACTCTCTCGAATATTCCCAAAAATACCATATTCCAGAATACTTTACTCTGAAGAGCTTTCTGCGAATCTAAATCTGTTACCTTTACTTTCCTGATACTGATACATAGAAGCCCATAATTAACATAAAAATACCACATGTCTTGACCTCTTCCAATGAAAACACAGTCTCTAACCACATGCACAACCTTAAGATGTCCGATTGTTCCCTGTAGAATCTCGAACACATTAGAAACATTCTCGAAAGTCATTCACTCTTATTCAAACTATAAATTACTTGACTTAACGAATAGAACCACTCGTGCCTCATTGACACTCCGACACTGCAAAATGAGATCCTCATCCCAATACAACCAAGCAACTTCCTGCTCTACGCACCGAGCATTCTTTGCCAACAACAACTCTAGACATTCAGTGATTCTCATACCCTATGAGGCATAATATAACCTTTGCCAATATTTTCCTTTTCTCGAGCCATAGCTAATTCACTTGCACGCCTCAAACTAGAACCAACATAGGACCTAACCATGCAATCAACTGCTCACAGTAGACTCCCACACTTGGCTCGAAGCCATAAATCCAAATACACTCAATATCTCATAACACTTTTACTCTGTTGACGCCACAATGCCAAATTGAGATTAAACTCAAATCATTTATAAGTTTGTGAAAACAAAGATCATCCAGTACTGTAAATCTTCTGCAAATCTCGCATTCATCCCCACAACAGTTAAGCCTACTCTCTTAAGCAACCCAAAATTTCAAATTTCAACACGTACCCTTCAATTACACATGAGATCTTCTAACGTACACATAAGGATCACACCACTTCAGAACACTCCACAGGAGATAACCCACCTGCTTCGCCTCAATATAACATTTCCGTATACCTTCCACCGTCATACATATTACACAGCCACTTATTCTTCCTGAGTCTGAACTCATATCGCATTATGAAATTCACTCCACTCTCAACTGGAAACAAGAAAAGATTCTTCACGCGCCTATAACTCGGAGCTACACATCCGATCATAATGGAAATCATGCAAATAGTTCATCTATCATCCAGCAAACCTTCCTCGTCACTTCCAAGTCACATAGATACATCTAACAGTATTAATACACTCATCACATAACTACCCAGCCGTCACTTCCACTAATAGGGACAATACCGAACATATAAGTTTGAAACACTTACTCACACAATTAGCACCTCAGTGCTCAAGCCATAGGCAAAGATCCGGCCTCAAGTCCTCCAGACTGGCCCACTATAAACTCACAGATATTACATCTCGCCCCTCGATCGGGGAATCACAAGCCATCAAGGCACATCTAATTCTAAGTGCTCATGTGCACATACGAACGCGTGGAAGAAAATTTCAAGAGTTACTTTCAAGATAAATCAAGGACGCACGATAAGAATTCCAAAAATGTGAAGTTTTCCTAAAGGTTCTGCAGCCTCCCGAGGATAAGTACAGACGTCTCCGTACCGATCCACGAGACTCTACTAAACCTGCTCATGACTCGTGAGACCTAGTAACCTGGCTCTGATACCAACTTGTCACGACCCAAACCCGAACCCGATCGTGATGGCGCCTCTCGTAGGGACAAGGCCAGCCAACTAAACCCAATTTGTCTTTTCAAAAATAGTTAAACATAAATAAATAGCTTAAATATGACTTAAAAATATTAATTAATGGAAATGCAACCCAACACAGCCCTAATCAGGGTGTCACAAGTCACGAACATCTATCAGAATGTAAATCCACTACAAGGTCTAAAATATACAAAACCAGAATAATGAACAAAAGAGAGAAACATGGTGTTGCGAACGCTGGTAGTCACCTCCTTACTCATATAACTCTGCCTCTGATCGGCCAAAACCCGCTACCGGATGAATAGATACCTGCATCTGCACACGAGGTGCAAGGAGTAAAGTGAGTACTCCAACTCAGTGAGTAATAAAGGTAAATAACAACTGAGCGGTAAGAAATCACGTATGACAAATCATCATGCTATATAGAAGCAGTGTAAACCCTTTTTAGAAAAACAGTGAAGCTATGAAATCTTTAGCGAAACACCTTAGCTCAGTTTAAAACCGCTTTTAAAAATGAATTTTTTAGCGGTTACGCAAACGAATGCAAAACAAATAGTGCAGATAGGCACAGAATTTTCGCCCCGCGGCCACAACACTCAGTTATCAATGAATGCCAGAGTATCAGGTCTATATTGTAAGAAGTAGCACAAAATAATAGATAATAGCAGACAAATAAGATAATGCAAACACATCAAACAGTACTGGTATCATTGCGGCGTGTAGCCCGCTCCACATATCGCTGCGGAATGTAGCCCAATCCATATATCGTTGACGACGCTCACTGGGGGTGTGCAGACTCCGGGAGGGGCCCCTTACGGCCCAAACGCAATATCAAGCCATCTCGTGGCATCAAGTCTAGGCCCTCGGTCGCATATCAGTATTAGTGTAACACTGCTGTGGCGTGCAGCCCGATCCAAAAGTATCCTCACACACAGGCCCTAGGCTTTACTCAGTCAAAAATCACATAAGTCCATCGGGCAATAGTAAAACATGTTGCTCAGCCCAAAAATAGCATAGGAAAGATCATTTCAAGTGTCAAAGCAAAACAAACTTGGCTGAGTTTTGAAAACGGTAGAAAATACATGACTGAGTTCAAATATAAAATCGAAGCAGTGAGAAAATATCAACAACCATCCCCGAAGGGGTTCAAATAATTGGCACGAAGCCCAAATATGGCAGTCAGCCCAGCTTATAATGATAACAAGTAAACTTCAGTCAAATACGCAGTAAATTTATCTACCGGGACGGACTAAGTCACAATCCCCAACGGTGCTCTACCCCACGCTCGCTATCCGGCGTGCAGGTCACCTCAATATAGAACTACGATGTGCAAACACGGGTTTCAAACCCTCAAAATATTATTTACAATTATTACTCACCTTGAACCGGCAAAATCTCTAGCTCGCGATGTCTTTACCCCTCAAATCGGCCTCCACGCGCATCGAATCTATCCATAATCAGAGCCAACACATCACAATATGTTAAGGGAACATTACCCAATCAAAAACAATCAAAAAATATCAAAATTCTCGAAATTAGCAAAACCCGAGCCTTGGGCCCATTTCTCAAAAATGTTTACATCATTAGATTCCTTATCTTCCCACGAGTTCCATACATATCAAAAGTTCTCAAATCCGAGCTCAAATGACCCATCAAATCCCAATTTGAATTATCAAAAACTCAAGCCCTAATTTCTTCCATTTTTAGTTAAATTCCATGAATTTCTAGGTGGGTTTCACAATAAAAACGAGTATTGATATCATAAATCTTACCTCCAATTGATTCCCCTCAAATCCCTCTTTAATCTCCACTAAGAAGCTCTCAAAATGATCAACCATGGAGGAAAAATGACCCAAAATCGCAGGTGAAATGAGATTATAACATACTGCCCAGCCATTACCGCATCTGCGGTCAAAATACAACATCCGCGGCTTCCGTATATGCAGTCAACACGCCCGCTTCTGCAGAATTCATTAAACAGGCCTAAGCCGCATCTGCGAGCATCTTTCGCATCTGCGATTCCGTAGATACGATCCAATTAGCCGCTTCTACGGTCTAGCTCGCTTGCCCCCTTTTCGCTTTTGCGGTGCACCACTCGCATCTGCGGCGCCGCATCTCCGGTCCACCAACTGCAGATGCAAAAATACCAGAAGCACAAATTCTTCAGCTGCAACAAAATTCCAACTTCTCCGAATACCATCCGAAATCACCCCGAGGCCCCCGGGACCTCAATCAAAAGCACAAACACATCCCAAACATCATCCAAACTTGTTCCAATTGTCAAAACACCTCAAACGACACCAAAACCATCAAATCACATCGAATTCAAGCCTAAGTTCTTCTAAAACTTCCAAAACACGCATTCGATCAAAAATCCGACCAAATCACGTCCGAATGACCTGAAATTTTATACACACATCCCAAATCACTTAACGAAGCTACAACAACTCTTGGAATTCTATTCTGACCCTCGGATCAAGATCTCACCTATCAATTTGAATTCGCCAAAATACTAACTTCGCCAATTCAAGCCTAATTCTGCACCGGACCTCTAAAATCACTTCTGATCGCACTCCTAAGTCACAAATCATCTAACGAAGCTAACCAAATCATAAAAACTCCGATCCGAGCTCATATACAAATAAGTCAACTCTCTGTCAAACCTTTCAAATTCAAAGCTTTCAACTGAAACTGTTCCTTCAAATTCATTCCAAATTTTCCTTAAAACCAAAACCAACAATCTACATTCATCATAATACCTAACACGGGGCAACTCATGCCGAAGAACTGGCGATCAAAGTGCAAAAGCTCAAAACGAGCGGTCGGGTCGTTACAAGGACCTGGGGGTATTACAGGTAGTCTAGGTGCTTTAGGGGCTTTGCCTTGTTTAGCTGCATTAGGTCTTTAGTGCTTTAGGAGACATCTGTTCAAAAAACGTAAAGCATACAAAAAATAACATCAGGACATTATCAAAAAGATTAGTTAAAAATTCAATACCTAAGAAGGCTGAAGTTCGACAGTTACAAAGACAAAAACTTCAGCCCTAGAGCTGAAGTTCAACAGGTATAAAACAAAAACTTCAGCTCTAAGCTGAAGTTCGACAGGTATAAAACAAAAACTTCAGCTCTAAAGCTAAAGTTCGACAGTTACAAAACCAAAACTTCAGCTCTAGAGATGTACTTCACCAGTAACAAACACAAAAACTTCAACTCCTAAAGCTGGAATTCACCAGTTACAAACACAAAAACCTCAGCTCATAAAGCTGGATTTCACCAGTTACAAACACAAAAACTTCAGCTCCTAAAGCTGAACTTCACCAGTTATAAGCACAAAACATTCAGCAAAGAAACATGCTGTAGTTTTTACAAAAAATAATACACAAATTCAAATAAAAAAATAATGCCAAAACATGAAAAAAAAACTTGAGATCATATCTAAGATATCATTGAACTATAGTATCATCTGTTTAACTCTCAATATTTTTAAAAAATTGAACGTCTAATCACAGAAGAATTTATAGAATTTTCATTAACAACATAACACTCGTTTAAAAAACCTAAAAACACAATCGTAAAAGTAAAACTAATGCACTTATCAAACTAAACCCTAAAAAAATATTTTATCATAAATACATGACTATCAAAACTAAAATCAGAAATTAAATCATAAAATAAAACCCAAAAAGTTAATGCAATGTACCTGTGATTAAATCGTAATGTGGGAACAACGATGATTAGCAGTTGAAAAATCAAAAACAATGACGAGAACCCTTTGATTTCAGAGAAGAACTTCAAAAAATGTGAATAACGGGAGAGAGAGAGAGAGAGAGACAGAGAAAGTAGAGGACTAGCGTATACTTGGAGAGAAAGTAGACTTTTAATAAGAAAGGGCAAAATGGTCTTTTCAAATAACTTTTAACAAAAAAAAGGGTACGGGTGCAAACAGAAAGACAAAGCGGCTACAGGTTAAAAAGAAGCGCCCAAATAGGGCGCCCCATGCAATTTTTACAATAGTGAACCCAGCTGATAGTTTATTTATTTTTTTACGGGGCATTTGCATCTATACCCGCTTTTGTACCATATTTTAACCTGTGCCCGCTTTGCAAAAAAATTACAAGTGTACCCGCTTTTTCACATAACTTCAGCACACGGGGCTGAAGTAGCAAAGGCAATTACACAAAACTTCAGCATTTTAGTAGCCGGACCTGAAGTTCAGCTCTAGAGCTGAAGTTTTTGTTTTGTAACTCGCGAACTTCAGCTCTAGAGCTGAAGTTTTATTTTATAAGTTTTTGTTTAGTAACCGGGAAACTCTAGCTGTAGAGCTGAAGTTTGCCAATTATAAAATAAAAACTTCAGCTTTAGAGCTGAAGTTTTTGTTTAGTAACCCGGAAACTTCAGCTCTTCAAGTTATAAATTAAAAACTTCAGCTCTAGAGCTGAAGTTTTCCAGTTATAAAATAAAAACTTCAGCTCTAGAGCTGAAGTTTTCCAGTTATAAAATAAAAACTTCAGCTCTAGAGCTGAAGTTTTCCAGTTATAAAATAAAAACTTCAGCTCTAGAGCTGAAGTTTTCCAGTTATAAAATAAAAACTTCAGCTCTAGAGCTGAAGTTTTCCAGTTATAAAATAAAAACTTCAGCTCTAGAGCTGAAGTTTTCCAGTTATAAAATAAAAACTTCAGCTCTAGAGCTGAAGTTTTCCAGTTATAAAATAAAAACTTCAGCTCTAGAGCTGAAGTTTTCCAGTTATAAAATAAAAACTTCAGCTCTAGAGCTGAAGTTTTCCAGTTATAAAATAAAAACTTCAGCTCTAGAGCTGAAGTTTTCCAGTTATAAAATAAAAACTTCAGCTCTAGAGCTGAAGTTTTCCAGTTATAAAATAAAAACTTCAGCTCTAGAGCTGAAGTTTTCCAGTTATAAAATAAAAACTTCAGCTCTAGAGCTGAAGTTTTCCAGTTATAAAATAAAAACTTCAGCTCTAGAGCTGAAGTTTTCCAGTTATAAAATAAAAACTTCAGCTCTAGAGCTGAAGTTTTCCAGTTATAAAATAAAAACTTCAGCTCTAGAGCTGAAGTTTTCCAGTTATAAAATAAAAACTTCAGCTCTAGAGCTGAAGTTTTCCAGTTATAAAATAAAAACTTCAGCTCTAGAGCTGAAGTTTTCCAGTTATAAAATAAAAACTTCAGCTCTAGAGCTGAAGTTTTCCAGTTATAAAATAAAAACTTCAGCTCTAGAGCTGAAGTTTTCCAGTTATAAAATAAAAACTTCAGCTCTAGAGCTGAAGTTTTTATTTTATAACTAGAGCTGAAGTTTTTGAGCTGAAGTTTCCGGGTTACTAAACAAAAATTTCAGCTCTAGAGCTGAAGTTTGCCAGTTATAAAATAAAAACTTCAGCTAGAGCTGAAGTTTCCTAGTTATAAAATAAAAACTTCAGCTCTAGAGCTGAAATTTTTGTTTAGTAACCCGGAAACTTCAGCTCAAAAACTTCAGCTCTAGTTATAAAATAAAAACTTCAGCTCTAGAGCTGAAGTTTTTGTTTAGTAACCCGGAAACTTCAGCTCTAGAGCTGAAGTTTCTCAGTTATAAAGGGAAGCTGAAGTTTTTTAAAAAGTGAGTATGGATGCAAACAAAAAGACAAAACGGCTACAGGTTAAAAAGGGGCGCCCAAATAGGATGCCCCGTGCAATTTTTACTTTTTTTACCGTCTGGTCGGCAGACCATCCGGCCGAACCCATTTCTCTCCTCTTTTTGACCGTAAGCCCACTGAAATATCCAGCCCAGACCAATGTATTTCTATGAGACTATTTCTATCCCTTTGTCCGTAAACATCCAGCCCAGGAAGAAAATATGAAGTCGCCCTTTACTAGTGATTTCTCTTTATTTCTTAGCAAATTTGTTATTCGTTGAAAAAAATAAATAAATAATTGACATGCAGTGTTACCCTCCACTCTACCTTATCTTGGGAAATCATAAATCAAGAGAAAAGGTAATCAAATTTTTCATAACAATAATAATTCTACGTTGGATTTTATTGAAATTTTTACCTCCTATAGCAAAGGTTTAACACCTTATTTATTTTAAATAAATACCATTTAAAAATATTATATTCTATAGATACCTTTTAAGGTTTATAGCAAAATATTTAATTTTAGTTACCTCCTAGCCCTAAGTCACTAAACACGCTAATCAGTTACACTATTTTTTTTCTCTCTCTACTTTGATACATCTCATTCTCTTCCTCCATCCCATTAAAATTTCCGATCTCCTCCTCCTTCAACCGGATTTGTGCAAAGCCCATCTCCTAGATTCTTCAAACAATGACCCAATTTAAAAATTTCAAGAAATTCAAACACTTGAAGCTTTTTGAGCCATCACCAGGTGTACTCGGATGCTTTTTCTTCACTGTTTGCTTATTCTTGTGTCTGTTTTTGTTGGATTACAGAAAAGTAAACAAAGGTCCTCGTTTGTATAAGCAAACATCCTTGTTTGCTACGTGGATTGGGCTCAATGGATCGTCTGGTCCATTTAACAAGACTGAAAAGTTGGATTTTTTGGAAAAGGGAGCAGAAAGTTGTGATCTTTTTTATGGGAATTAGGTTTGGGATGAAAGTTATCCACTGTATAAATCAAAAGATTGTAAGTTCTTGGATAAAGGCTTTTGTTGTTCTGAGAATGGTAGACCTGATAATTTTTATACTAAATGGCATTAGCAACCTAAAGATTGCAAAGACAGCAGCCGCCAACATATAATCCGGTTGGTTTATTCTTGAACAAAGACGATGGAGTTTGGGGCTGAGCAACTTGATTTTCTGTTAATATATTTCAATGTATTTTCATATATTTCATTATATTCATTGTCTTTTTTTTATTGTAATTCAATGTGCCTCGTTGTATTCCATGTATTTCAATGTATTCACTGTCTTTTTTCCTCATTGTATTTCAATGTATCCCGCTGTATTCTATGTGTTTCATTGTATTAACTGTCTCGCTATATGACATGAATGTATTCATAAGTTTTTTTTAATTAATATAATTTATGTATTCAGATATATTATATAATTTCTCTGAGGAATGCAATGTTTTTGGGGTATTTTTCGGTTGAGAATCTTTTTTATAATTGAAAATACAAAATTTGTGTCTTATAATTGAGTTTGTTGAGTTATATTAGGAGTCTATTATGTTAATTGATTCACTTTCTGTTTTAAAAACAGTGTGATCCCTTATTTCATGCCGTGAATACAGTTGAATACAATAATCTGTCCAGCCGTAATCCCGTGTTTCACTCCATGAATACAGTCGAATACACTCGAATACAACAACTGATTAGCTGGACTTCCCTGATTCATGCCTATTTTTGCTATTGTATTCATGAATACAATAGCTTAAATACATCAAATACATCTTATAACCACGTAAAAGGTATCTATAATCCGTAATATAACAAATAATATTTATAAATGACTAATTACTACTAAAAAATAGTGTTTTATAAAAAATTTCCTAATAAGGCTTAGCTGGGCCCGGACTCCATAGGCGAGTCCAATTTGAAAGCCTGTCTGGTAGACAAACCTGGACAGCCCATCTGGACTTTGACCATGCTGCTAGGAATTTAATGTAATCTACCCCCCCCNGCTAAAAATGAAATGTTAGGACTAAGTCCAATTATTTTCGAAGTCAATTGATTAATACATCCTTTCTTACTTTAATGCCTTTGGTTTGAAATCCCCACCTATAAGCCGACATTCTAGGAAATTAGACAGTAATATGCTTTTAGACGCGTTTAATTAGTCAAACCATCGTGATCATCACCATGTATACGTTCGCGTGACACAATTGTGACTTTACAAAATGAACACTAGTAGAAATGCTTTTAGGCGCGGCTTAACTTATTATTGTGTTTGTGTACACTTTCGCGTACGATTTCCAAAATTAAATTGATGTATGCGTTCGCGCGACTTCGGTCAACCAATCTTAGAATTAATAAAGCGTGATTAACTGTGTACACGTTCGCGTGACATGATTTTAGCGCCCCGAATAAAGCGGACTTTCACACATGTAATCCGTTTCAAAGATTAAAATCATAAACTGTCACGACCCGGATTTTCCACAATCGGGAGTCGTGATGGCGCCTACTGTTGAAGCTAGGCAAGCCAAACATTTAACCATCTTCGGATAACAACACAATAATAATAAAATAACAAGTCTTTAAATGAATGCGGAAGCCTTTTAAAAACATAAATAGCTGAAAATCCAAAAAAAAATGCGGAAGTTTAATATTCACTACCCAAGACTGGAGTCGCTATCTCACGAACTACTAAAGAGTGCTACAAACAAGGCTGAATAGAAAATACATAATGTTTGTCTCGGTACAATGAAAACAAACAGAAAATATAGAAAGGGACTTCGGCCTGCGAACGCCAGCTAGGCTACCTCGTAAGTCCCTGGACTGAAGTCAGCTCCCGATCAGTATACTACTGTTGTGGTCCAAAAGCTGCTC
>MU754549.1:143015-166146 GCA_026770625.1 Nicotiana glauca
TTTTGAAATCGGACCTCAAATTGAGGTCCAAATCCCCAATTTTAAGAAAACCTAGGTTCTACCCAAAATCCTCATTTTCATCCATGAAAAACCTTGATTTTAAGATGAAAACATGATAAATGATGTTAAAGATTGAAGAAATTAAGTGAAAATCAACTTACAATTGAATTGGAGAAGGAAGAGTTCTTGAAAAATCGCCAATGGGTGTTTGAGTTTGAGAAATATGAATAGCGAGGCTTAAAATCGTCTAAGTATGAACATTGCAGGTTGCAGATGTGGGAAATGCGAACTGAAATTGCGAACCCCGACCAAATATGAGAATTGCGAAGTTGAGTTCGCATTTGCGAACTCTGAAGGATACTGGGAAGTTCGCATTTGCGAAAAATAGGTCGCATTTGCAAATGCTCACTACCGCGTTTGCGGACAGTCGTTCGCATTTGCGAAGACTGGGCTCATAGGGGGGCATCGCATTTGCGATAAATTTCTTCGCATTTGCGAAGATTGCTGCCCAGGTGAAATATCGCATTTGCGATGAGAAGCTCGCAATTGCGAGTTCGTATTTGCGAATGCTGGCTTCGCAAATGCGAAGCCTCCAGAACTGAAAGATACCAGAATTTTACAAATGAGAAAATGCAATCTGATGCCTATCCAAAACTCTCCCGAGCCCTCGGGGCTCCAAACCAATTATGCACACAACTTCAAAAATATCCTACGGACTTACTCGCGCGATCAAATCGCCAAAATAACATCATATACATAGAATCAAGCCTCAAAACACATGATTTTCTTCTAAGTTTCATAAACTTTCAAATTTGGAACTTATAGTCCGAAACACGTCAAACGACGTCGATTTTCAACCAAACTTTACAGATAGTGCTTAAATCATATATAAGACTTGTACCGAATTTCGGAACCAAAATACGAGCCCGATACCATAGTCTTTTAATCAATTTTTTATTTCCAATTTCCTTAATTAATTTCAGAAAACAATTTCACAGAAAAATTCATTTCTCGGGCTTGGGACCTCGGAATTCGATTCCGGGCACATGCCCAAGTCCCATATTTTTCTACGGACCCTCTGGGAACGTCAAATCACGGGTCGGGGTCCGTTTACCCAAAATGTTGACCAAAGTCAATATTATGCATATTAATATCAAAATTCACCATTTTTCACACAGAACTCATATCTAAGCTTTTCGGCTATGCGCTCGGACTGCGCACGCAAATCGAGGCAAGTAAAAATGAGGTTTTCAAGGCCTCAAAAGTGTAGAATGAAATAGAAAACCGGTGATGACCCTTTGGGTCGTCACATTCTCCACCTCTAAAACAACTGTTCGTCCTCGAACGGACAAAAGAAANGGGACCGTCAAATCACAGGTCTGGGTTCATTTACCCAAAATATTGACCGAAGTCAACTTTAATTATATTAATATCAAAATTCTTTAAATTTTTCACAGAATTAACATATTTCAACATAAAAGCTTTTCGGTTACGCACCCGGATTGCGCACGCAAATCGAGATAACTATAATTGAGGTTTTTAAGGCCTCGGAAGCGCAAAAAAAGAGAGAAATCCGGTGATGACCCTTTGGGTCGTCACATAAACACCATAATTGAAAGTGGTAAAAAGGTAAAAGCACATAGGTTCTAAAACACGTAGTTAAACAATTTAATTAAGCCAAGTGTGATTAAAAGCGGCCGTGCTAAAATCACGGAACCCGAAAATGCCTAACACCTTCTCCGAGGTTAACAGAATTTCTTACCCAGTCTTCTGTGTTCGCGGACCGTAAAATAGAGTCAATTTCCTCGATTTGGAATTTACAATAAATCGATGACTTGGGACACATAAATTATCCCAAATAGCAACACTAAAATAAATAAATAATCATATATTAAATAATATCACTTAAATTGGAAAAATTCTCTATATCCTGTCGGGAAAAAGAAGGTGTGAGAGTTAGTCATTGTAAAGTTGTCTTGGTCATAATGCAACTAAAAAGTGATATGTTGTGGTTACCTCTTTTACATCTATTTCTACTTCCAACGGTAGCAGTCGCAGCTGTATGGCTATACTTAAACCTTTGATGAGTGCTTGCAATTCAGCAGTTATACAGTGCACAAGAGGAATTGGGCCAGCAAATCCCATCATCCAATCAACCATGTGAATTCTAATGAACCCTCCAATTCCATTTGTATCTGTTGCAGAAGTAATTGCCTCATCCGTATTAAGTTTGTAATAATTTATCCTTGGTGGAATCCATCTTAGATGCAGCGGCACCCTATTAGCATGCATGTGTTTTGAGCCTACCATATATGCATGTTCTATAGCCTGATTTAAAATATTGTAAGGATTTGGCTTTTGTTCTTTATGCTCATATAGGTTCTTATTGCGAGTTGTCCAAAGATGCCAAAGACTTGTGGCTAGGAAAGTTTTTGAGTTTACTTTTTAAGGAAAATTAATTCCTTTATAGTTTATGAGCTTATTCAACCAATGGATAGGGGTAGCATTGAGTGAAATTTTTGTGATGAAGTTGTGTAATCCTATGTTATTCCAATATTGTTTAGCATGGGAGCACTGAAGCATAATATGATGTATTGTTTCTTGATTAGCATGGCAGAGGATGCAATTAGGATTTATAGAAATGAAGAGTAGGTAATCTATGTAGTTTAGGTAATGAAGAGTAGGTAATCTATTATGAAGAATCAATAATAAAAAAACATTTGGTTGAACGGGCAGGTTCCATACCCATTTAAAGTCTTTACAACAGTTTGCTGAATATCTGCCATTGTCAATCAGTTCTTTGCACATAGCTTGCACAGTGAACTTACCACTAGTTGTTATGCCCCATAGAAGTTGATCATGTTGTTGTGAGTAGATAGAGATGTATTGTTTGTTTATTATCGATTCTATTTTTGTAGGAATGTTAAAACCAAAATTTGTCTAATCAAAACCAAAAATTGTCTAATCCCATACACGATTTTTGAGAAATAGTAGAGATAATATGGGTATCATTTGACTTAGGTCGTGGACCTATAAACATGGATCTCAGAGTTGTGCCCGTCTTAAGCCATGGATTAGTCCATAGATTAATATGGGTCCCTGTTCCTACTCTCCAGTAGATACTTCGTTAACAGTGATTCCAACCCTTTACAATATTACGCCAGGTTGATGAAGAATTAGTGCCCGATTTTAGATGAAGGTATTTATTTAGGAGTGTCATTTCCAAAAGAGATCTCGGATTCTGAAAAGTTTCTCCAGGCTAGGCTGGCTAACAAGGCGTAATTTTTAGTTCTTGGGTTTTGGATATTCAAACCGCGTTTTATTGTAGGGGTTGTAAGTTGCTCCCATATAAGGAGATGCAATTTCATTCTTATGTCTGTGGTACCCCACAGAAAATTTCTTTGGTAACAATTCATTTTATTAATGATGTTGGTCGGGATATGAATGTACTGCATGATATGATTAGGAAGAGAATTCCTACAATAGTTAAAAACTTAGTTTTCCAACCTACTAACCTGTTTTTAAAATTATCAAGTAACAATTGGGAAGCCCAGATATTTTTCAAATGACTGACCCTCCTTTATTGCAAAAGATTGTAACACAAAACTTTTATTAGAGGGGGAGCAGTTCTTTGAGAAAAATATTTTAGATTTATCAAAATTTATTTTTTGACCAAAAATGTGGTTGAAGTGGTTAAGAACATCAATAATCGCATGGCAGCTTTGTGTATTGATTTTAGAAAGTAGTATGATATCATCAGCGAAAGAAAAGATGTGAAAGATCCGGACCGCATGTTTGGAGGTTCGAATTGGCTGTCATTGAGGTAATCTACTGACTGATTAATCATGCGAGAGAGAATTTCCAAACATATGATGAAGATGCATGGAGATAAGGGATCCCCTTGTCAAATTCCTCGTGAAGGATTGAAGTAGGATGTACGTGTTCCTTTAATAAGAATTGACGTAATTGTAGTAGTAATACAAGACATTATTAACACTGTAAGAGAGGTTGGAATATTAAAATATAATAGAGTTTTCCTTATGAAAGACCACTCCAATCGATCAAAGTCTTTCTCAAGGTCTAATTTAAGAAGCATATAGCTTGTTTTGCCTTTTATTTTGCACAAATGACTAATAATTTTCTTAACTATTATAGCATTGTCAGAAGCTCTCTTTCCTTGTTGGAAGCTAGATTGTGTGGGTCCTATAACCTTAGAGAAAAAGGCTTAAGCCAGTTTACAGTTATTTTAGTAATTAATTTATAAATAGTATTACACAGACTTATAGACCTATATTGCTGAATAGTGTGTGCATGCTTGACTTTTGGGATAAGGCATATATAAGTACGATTGAGGTCCGGGGGAATGACCTTATTAGTGAAAATTTGTTTGCAAAAATGGATAAATTTACGGCCTACTTCGTTCCAATATTTTAGGTAGAAGAAAGGATGTAGTCCATCCGGACCAGGTGCCTTATAAGGCTTGAATCCTTTCAGAGCTTGAGTAATTTCAACATCAGTAGGAACAACCTGCAATATTTGATAGTCATTATGCTCCATTACATTTGAAGGAGCAACATGAACATTAGATATAGAAAGTGTATGATCCGTGGCAAACAAATATTGATAGTAATTAAATATTTTCCTATGTATATCATCAGTGTTGAAAGTCCAATTCCCTACTGTGTCTTGTAAAGCCATAATCCTATTTTTTTTCTTCATCTTTATAGTGTAGTCATATGGAAAAACTTAGTATTTGCATCACTGTTATTTAGCCAAGATAGATTTAGGTTTCCAAAATCTTCTTCTAAACGGAGAATGTTACTATGATCAAGTGTTAATTGTTGCTCTAGATTTTGTAGAAAATTACTTGTAGGATAGTGAACAGGAGATTGAATGCCCATGAGTCTAGCTAATAAATTACGTCGTGTGAATATGTTTCCAAAAGTGTACTTATTCCAGTACAAAGCAGACTCTTGGAACATTTTTGTTATGCTAATGATAGTCTTGGAACATTTTTGTTATGCTAATGAGGTCCGCACCATTACCCTAAACCTCATGTACTAGTTTTTGGAATTGAGGGTGTGTTGTCCACACTGTCTCAAAGCGATATATTTTTTTTTAATAGGGTCATTTGGATTCCAATGTTAATAATGGCGGACAGTGGTCCGAGTAAGTGCGTGGTAAATGTTAAACTGTTGCTTCAGGATATATATTAATCCAATTATAGTTTGCTACAAACGATCTAGGCGTTCTAAAATCGTGCAACCATGACGACATTTGTTAGTCCACGTGTACATGCTACCCCTAAACCCTAAATCCAACAAATTACAAGAATTTATAAAATTATTGAAATTATCCGCTCTACTGTTACTTATTGGTAGACTCCCAAACTTTTTCTGCGAACTAAGTATTTAATTAAAGTCCCCTCCTATTAGCCAAGGACCAATTACATACTTTTCATTAAAATATCGTAAACTATCCCATAAGTATTTCTAGCACCATAAGAACTAGTAGCATAAATTACAGATAATAACCATTTAGGAGTGGATGGGCATACCTGAACAAGACAATGGATTTCCTGTTCTGACATCCTCAGTTCTTCCACATTAATAAGTGTGTCATGCCATAACACTACCAATTCACCTATGATCCCATTGGTAGGAACCTGCGACATGTGAGCGAACTGAAAATCGTCACGAAGAATTGTGTGATCCTGCATGTGTGTCTCCAAAAGTATAGCCAAAGCCGGCCTGTGATTGTCCAATAAAGATCTAAAGTGGCGCCTAAACTCAGCATTGTAGGAACTCCTGCAATTCCCAATGATAAAATTCATACAGTTAGTGAAAAAGTAACCCTTCAGTTAGAACTGGAATCTGGTGATTGACAGCCTCCATTGCTATCATTCACTTATCCTTTACTACATGACTCGGTCGAAGCCTTGGAATTAAAACCATGGCATATTTCCCGTCCTCTTGAGTTGTCATCAGCCAGAAATTGAGACTGCATGTGACTAACTCTGGGGGGCATTTCAGAATGAACTTTTTTTGTACTGCCCTTTAGCCACAAGTATTCCATGCGAGTTTCCTTCATCTCTGCTAGGATTTCCATCAGCTCCTGATTTGTTTTCATGTCTAGTACGTTTGAAGATTCTGCTGGTGTTGGAGAGGGACTTATTTGTGGAGTCATTATATCCTTTGGACTGAGTGGGTAGGAGTATGGTAATAAAGGGTTGAATGAGTCGATTGGTTAAAACTAAGGGGAATATATTTGTCCCCAGTGGTGTGGGGGATAGAACGGAAGCAGGTTCATATGTGGATTGACATATGGGGTCGGTGGGTGCATGGGATATGCCCACTGTGGTTGCTGCGAAGTTGACGCTTGATGGTCCAGTAGTAGTGGAGTCTGAGTTGTGTACCATTGTGTTTGAGCATATGCCTCCATCCCAAATCTCATTCCCTCCGTTACAATTTCATCCAAGTGCGTTGGGTTTTGGACTAGGAGGATTACTTCCTGATTGTTGAGCTCTAAAGTGAAGATCAGAGCATAGCCCTGGAGCCCCATCTCCAGCCAAGATTGTAATGGCTGGTCCGCCATGTAAGATTGAGAAGTGTAAATTAGTGGTGTTGATGGATGTGGAACTTATGGGCCTTGCATGGTCAGATGAGGTAGATGAAAAAAGTGATTATTGTTGTGGATTTGTTCTCTGAAGTAGCTGTTGTAGTGTGTGTTTGTGAAGTTCGGGCGCTGCATGATTTTGGGGTGAAGATGAAAGCTTAGGTGACTCTGTGTTAGAAGATAATATCGAAGGAATTCTTGAGGAAGAGATAACTTCTTCAGAGTTAGTAGTGATTTTATCAAGTGGCACAGTAATGTGTTTTGAAGATGATGGAGGGGTGGTGAAGAGATAATGGCCTTCACATGGAGTATAATCATTAGAGGTTATTGAAGTTGAGAAACAGTAGCTTCATAGGCTACTGTAGCATGCAGATTAGTTTGACTAAAGAATTATTGTAGAGGTAAATTGGATTTTGTTTGTTGGGTATTAGAAGTAGTCGTGTTTGATTGGTCATGCATGGTGACTGGGTAAATATCATGTTTAATTACCTTACTTGTCAGTTGGTGGGTAAATAACGTGTGTGTGGTATTTTTTGACAGAAGGGTATCTTGTATGGACATGGTAATAGGGATATGGTAAGACATACTCCCTCCATTTCAATTTACGTGAATCCATTTGACTGGGCACGGAGTTTAAGAAAAGAGAGAAGACTTTTGATCTTGTGGTGTAAAATGAGTCACCTTTATATTGTGTGGCTATAAATCATTGCATAAAAGTAAATTGTTTCCAAATAAAAAAAGTGGTCATTCTTTTTGGCACGGACTAAAAAGGAAATAAGTTGACATAAATTGAAACGGATGGAGTATATTTTATTATAGAATTTGCCTGATAATTTTGCCCATTAGGCCCATCAGAATAAGCCTCAGAATTGGAAAAATTTGCAGAGGCATCGTGAGTGTTGATATGTGAAAAAGTCGTAATGGGCTTGTTGGAAGTTAATGGACTAGTATTAGAATTTTCATTTTTAACTAAAGTAGTATCCATGTCATCCGAAATATATTGAAATTGGTTAGAACTTTGGTTGGGCCTGGAAATGATATTTTTGGAGTAACAGTTAGTTTGGGCCTTGTTTAGCCCAATAGGTATAGAGAACTTACCTGCTACCACCCGCATTGTGCTAGGTTCCGCCTTCTTTGGATTCCTCATAGTTGAGCTTGCATATTTTTGTAGGCGATTCTTATTCTTCTTCTGAAATTAACTGTTTGCCACTCTGTTGATTGAGGTTTAATAGTAGTGGTTGATGTAGATTGAGGTTTGATAGTAGGGGTTGACGTAGAAGGAGAAAGTGAGGTGTTGGTGATGAAAGAGGAGCTGGTTGTTTGCTGTTTGAAAGAACATTGTATTAATGCATGACCAAACCTTCCACATGCAGTACAAAGTAGATTAAGTCCTTCATATTGGATGGTTTGTTTGTGATTGCCAATATAAAGTTGTGTTTGAGAGGTTTTTCTAGTGGCACCTCAATGCAAATTTGTGCATACGTGTTGTTGTACAGGTATCAATCTTTAGTAATTTACCCAATTTCGCTCCCACTCGTTGTAGTATTTCCATATCGTAAAACTCAATAAGGAGTTCAGGAAGACGTACCCATATAGCAGAGTACATTAATTGAGTGTTAGAGGCAATATTAGGTTTCCATTATCGGACAGAGAGAAAATGATTTAGAACAAACCAAACACCACCATGAAGTGCTTTGTGCATATTTTTTTCTTTCTGGAATTTGATAAGGAATAATTCAGACCCAAAGTCAATTAGAGATATTTGTTCAGTAGGTTTCCACAGGGAAATAAGATTTTGTTTTAGTAGTTGATGACCAAGTGTTTTCCCAAACACTTTAACAATGACTGATAATTATCCTTATCATTAACCACTCATTTTTAAAATTATTTTTCATGACTTTTTATATGATAAAATACATACTACAATTATTATTTCTTAATGGGCGTGAAAAGTTCAAAGTGAACAAGCAAATGTGAACGAAAGGAGTATTAATCTACAAAAGTCTGGACAAATTGATAAAGACAAGGAGGGTTGACAAGAAAGAACATTGAATGTGCAACCTGAAGGCATATAAATTAAATTCATAAAAGAATTTGGATTATATTTTAAAATTCAAGATATATTTGTCCAAATAAATATTATGGCCTAATATAATTGAATTAATTATATAAGTCCAATATATATGGATTAAAAGTCTTAATCTATTGGGCAAGCCCATTTAATTGGGCTAAAGTGATGAGCCATTAGGCCCAAGATGTCATCTTCCTAGAGGCCCAGTTTGTTGCCACGTGTCAAATGATGTGGTACGCCAAGTCAAACGAAAGAGCCAATAGGATTGTGTCATGTGTCAAAAAGACAAGGCATGCCAAGCCAAATTAAAAGGTCAATGAAATCGCCACGTGTGTAAGTGACATGTTTTGGACAATCAAATGCGCACTTTAATTTGATTGGTCGGAAAGAGTTTGTTCTTATCATAACTCCTCCTTTCCACAACTATAAAATAGGGGTCTTCATAATCCAGAAAAGACACCAGAAGTTATAACAAGAAGCAAGAAAGAGCTTGTGGATCAAACACTGCAAACTCCTCCACAAGTTTCAAGCTTCAAGCAAACAAGTTCAAGTTCAAGTTCAAGAACGAAGAACAAATCAAGTTCAAGCTCAAGAATGAAGAACAATTCAAGTATTCAAGATCAAGAATGAAGTCAAATCAAATACAAGGCGTTCAAGATCAGTGCTACTTGTTTGTGATAAAATTCGTAGCAACAAGTGTTCGTGACGGATAAATCAAATTAAAATTCAAGATCAAGCTCAAAGGCCCTTGAATTATATTGGAAAAAAGAAGCAGAGGATTCATAGAGATTGTACACTCAAATATTTAAAATAAAATACTACAATTGTTGCACTATTTTTCGATATTGATTTTATTTTCTTGACGCAAATTTATCGTTTACAAATTCTGGCACGCCCACTGGGACAATCTACCTCTCATCTCAACTTTTCAATCACCAAAGTTCAAGAACATTGAAATAGCTTCAAAGAAAATCAACTCCAGTTCAACTTCCACCAAGGCTGCTAATTCCAGGTTCTATGTTGATATGGAAAACATACTGAAGTTACCTTTGGAAGCTTTGGACCAGTTACGAGGAGCAAAGAAATCTTGTTAGGACAACAAGCATCCCAGGTGTCGTCCGCATCTACCCCTGTTTTCGGATCTTCATCCTCAAAAGGAGCAAGATATTCCACAAACGCACCCGAAGGAGGAAGTGATGTTGCTGAAAAGATCAAGAAAGCTCTTGCTCTACTAGACCTCTCCGGATCCAAGCACTCTACTGTGAAGGAAGATGATAATGCTTCAAGTGATGGATCATCCCCACTTACACCACATATCATGATCCAATCAAGAATCAATCTGTGTGACAATCCTTGCTACTCTCCATTGTCCACAACTATTATGCAAGCCATGGTGACAAATAATTCATTTGTAGAGGAGCAGTTGGCAAACTTGGCGAAAGCAATCGCTGGCTTGACCAAATACATGCAAAATCAATATGTTAGAATTGACAAGCTAACAGACAGGGTAGGAATCTTGATGGAAGAAGAATCCACCCATGCACCTGGAAAACTCCCAGAAGTTCAAGAGATTGATCCTCCTCCACGACAAGTTGCATCTACTAAGGAAATTCTAGTCTCTTCGGAAGGGATGATTCCAATCAATCAACTAAAGGAGTTCATTGAAGGAACTATAAAAAACAAATATTAAGTCGCTTCCAAGTCTTCCTTTACCTACGCAAAGTCGTACACTTCAAGGATCGACATGTTGAAGATGCATGCTGGCTATCAACCTCTAAAATTTCAACAGTTTGATGGCAAAGGCAATCCAAAGCAACATATGGCACACTTTGTTGGAACATGCAACGATGCTGGGACTTATGGAGATTACCTCATCAAGCAGTTTGCCCGCTCATTAAAAGAAAATGCTTTTGACTAGTACACGGACCTCGAGGATGGATCTGTTGATAGCTGGGATCAACTAGAGCAAAAATTCCTCAATCATTTTTATACCACGAGACATACTGTGAGTATTATAGAACTTACAAATACTCATCATCGAAAGGGTGAACAGGTTATCGACTTTATTAATCGTTGGAGGAATGCAAGCCTCAACTGCAAAGACAGGCTTAGTGAAGCTTCGGGCATAGAGATGTGCATCCAAGGCTTGCATTGGACTATGCTACATCTTGCAAGGTATCAAGCCTGGCACATTTGAAGAACTTACAACTCGTGCCCATGACATGGAGTTAAGAATGGCCTCCACTGGAAATAAAAGATTGCCTATATATGAGACTCGCAAAGGGAACGACAAGCAGGAAGTCAGGAAATAGAGCAAGTTTGTACCCAAATCTGAAAATAAAGAAGCTATGAATGTCAACACATCACCTGTGAATTTCACAACGAAGATGAGCAAGAAGCAGAGTACGAAATCCACTTCTTTTCAAGATAAGCCAAGTGGGAAGTTGACTCTAAAAGAAATGCAAGAGAAGGAGTACCCATTTTTGGATTCTAATGTGCCAGTCATTTTTGAAGAACTCCTCGAGTTAAATCTTATTGATCTTCTAGAGATAAAGCGACCAAATGAAGCTGGGAAAACAAATGATCCAAATTACTGCAAATATCACCGACTTGTAAGTCACCCTCTGGAGAAGTGCTTTGTCTTCAAGGACAAAGTTATGGACTTGGCCCGTGAAAAGAATATCGTGCTTGAAGATGAGAAGGTAAATGCAAACCAAGTCTCTATCACCTTTGGCTCATTCAGTCTAGATGAGCTATGCAGTTTAAAAGAAATCAAAGATGAAAAATTACTGGAGAATAACAAAGTCGAAGTAGACCACCATGATGATGATGAATGTTGGACATTGGTGACTCGCCGTAGGCGCCTCAAAAGGAGCCCACAAAAAGAATCAATAAAACAACCAACAAAGAAAATGATGGTGAAAAGACCAAGGAGATGGAATTCAGTTAAGCATTTGAAGAAACCAAAAATGGAGGTGCACCATCCTCAAAAGCCATGACATCCAGCAACCTTGGAGGAGTTCTTACCAAGTTGGTTCCGCACGAAGATTTCCCATGAGGGCATTGATGTCTCTTGTTGCCATGCCGACAAAGAGGAAGAAAAGAGTGATGACCTACCATTGACACAATCTTCGAAAAATTCTCGTCGAGTCCATTCCTCAAGAAGTTAATGTGTAAGGAAAAAGTTACGTTCATAAATGACGATCTTCTACTTGGTGACACTCCTCATAACCAACCATTATACCTGGTTGGCTATCTGCGCAACGAAAAGGTAAATCAAATTTTGGTTGATGGAGGATCCTCAGTAAACATCTTGCCAATTCGCACTATGAATGAACTTGGTATTCCCATGAACGAACTCTCAGAAAGTTGTGTGATGATTCAAGGATTCAACCAAGGGGGGCAAAAGGCCGTATGTGTGATCAAGTTAGGAATCAGCATTGGAGATTGCAATCAAGTGCATGGCTACATGTGATCGATGCAAAGACTACATACAACGTCTTGCTTGGAAGGCCTTGGATACATGAGAATAAAGTAGTTCCATCTACTAACCATCAATGCCTAAAATACTACGAGGGTGAAGTCGAGAAGAAGATAGTTGCTAATGATGAGCCATTCACCAAGGCTGAGTCACACTTCGCCGATGCAAAATTCTACTTGAAGAACCACATTTTGAAGGAGCTGAAAGCTGATAATGTCATGAAATGCAAGAATGATGAGCCCACAACTAAAAGAGCTAAGGTGACTGTTGGTAGAGCCAAAGCTGTTACTGAGGAGGTGCAACCCAAGGCGTATAAATCTTATAGAGGGAATATTGTGTCTTATGGCAAGAAAGTAAGTCTTGTGCCCCTAAAAGGAAGAAAGATGAAGGTGAATCATCTAATCTCCAAACTAACATGCTAAAGGAGTGAGCTTTTCCAGTAAAATGAATTGCGGCAGTAAAGTTATCCTCAAAGCCACTTGCAGGGGTTGTGGCCCAAAATCGTTTGTAGAATATGGCACTCCCTACAAAGCGAACAGATGAAGGTTTTGATCATAACGCTTATAGGCTATTTGCAAAAGCTGGATACAATCCCAATGAGCCGTCAAAGTTAGGGAAGCTACCATCATAAGTTGCAATGAGGCAACCACGTGAAGGTTTGGGATACAAACAATCATCACTAGTGCGCATCTCCATAAGAAGGGCGATCATCAATCATATCACTGTAGAAGATGAATCTACCACTTCTAACAAGCTTTCTGTCTTTGATCAACTTGGAGAATCAACTGTGAGGACTCCCGTGTTTGAGAGATTGGTTCCATTAAAGAAAGGGGATAAGTTCCATAGAAATTATTAAAACACAAGGACACCTACTTCGCCCAATATTTGGAATATCTCTAAGGATTTCCAAAGTCTGGTTCCTTCCAGAATGAGGAGTAAAACAAAAGTCATAGTTTCGTGTGATAAGGTTCTAAAGGTGAAGCCATACACTGTGGTCTGCACTAAAGAATGTGCTGAATATGAAAAAAGTGTGGGTTCTTTGTATCAGGTTACTACACAAGGCAAGCACGATGTTTCATCTCTAATAGAGGATGACGAGAAATTGAATAATGTCTCACCATGTTATCACATATCCTTCAACGTCGGGGACCCTCAATAAGATAAAGAAGCGAAAGATGCTCCGCCGGAACTTGAAAAAGGGGTGAAGGCAACGATTGATGCCTTAAAAGAAGTTAAGCTTGACACTGATGAAGAACCAAGACCCTTCTACCTAAGTGCTTTACTAGAAGTTGATTAAGAAAGCACTTACATTGAGTTACTCAAGGAGTTTAGGGATATCTTTGCTTGGAGTTACAAATAAATGCCTGGCTTGGACCCTAAAGTAGCAATCCATCACCTTGCATTCAAGAATGGCGCTCATCCTGTTAAGCAAGCTCAAAGGCGCTTTAGGCCGGACTTGGTTCCCTTGATTGAAACCGAAGTTAACAAACTCATTAAAGTTGGATTTATTTGGGAAGTTAAATACCCAACATAGGTTTCAAGTATTGTCCCTGTAAGGAAGAAGAATGGCCAGATTCGAGTATGCGTTGACTTTAGGGATCTCAACAATGCGTGTCCCAAAGATGAATTCCGGCTTCCTATTCCAGAGCTGATGATCGATGCTACTACTGTTTACAAGGCAATGTCTTTCATAGACGGTTCGTCGGGCTATAACCAAATTTGCATAGCACCAAAAGATGAAGAGCTTACTGCATTCCACACCCCCAAGGGTATTTATTACTACAAGGTAATGCCTTTTGGCTTGAAGAACGCTGGTTCTACTTACCAAAGGGCTATGAAAAATATTTTTGTCGATCTTCTCCACAAGAATGTCAAATGCTATGTTGATGACTTGGTAGTAAAATCAAGAGAGAAGGGCGACCACTTGAAAGACTTGAGAATGGTGTTTGAGTTGCTCTAAAAGTACCAACTTAGGATGAATCCATTGAAATATGCCTTTAGAATTACTTCTAGAAAGTTCCTTGGCAAGCCAAAGTGGATGCCATTTTGAAAATGCCTGAGCCTCGGGATATTCATGAATTGAAACGTCTGCAAGGAAAGCTAGCATACCTTAGAAGATTCATATCGAACCTGGCTGGGAGCTGCCAACCATTTAGTTGCCTTATGAAGAAAGGCGTTCATTTTAAGCGGGACCAAGCTTGTAGCAATGCCTTTGAAAGTATCAAAACCTACTTGATGAAGCCCCCAGTTTTAGCAGCTCAGAAAGTCATTGATACTATACATTGCGGCACAAGAAAGGTCTGTTAGAGCATTGTTGGCCTAAGAAAATAGTGAAGGAAGAAAACTCCCTTTATTACTTGAGGAGGAGGATGACACCAAACGAGCTGAATTATTCGCCAATTTAAAAGTTGTATTTGGCGCTAGTCTTCTCAATTCAAAAGTTGAAGCACTACTTTCAAGCTCATGTTGTCTGTCCTATTTTTAAAGCAAATCCTATCAAGTTTATTATGTTAAAACATGTTCTTAGTGATTGACTAACGAGATGGTACCTCCAATTTCAACAAGTCATGATTTTGTACATCCCTCAAAGCGCTGTAAAAGGACAAGCATTGGCAGATTTCTTGGCGGATCATCCGATACCTGATGACTGGGAACTAACTAACGAACTACCTGATGAGGAAACAATGGTCGTTGAAGTTCAACCTTCATGGAAGATGTACTTTGATGGTGTTGCGCATTGTGGAGGAGCTGGTATTGGCATAGTATTTGTCACTTCCCAAGGTGAAATATTGCCCTACTCCTTCACCTTGACACAACTCTGTTCCAACAATGTTGCTGACTATCAAGCATTAATACGTGGGCTTAAAATAGTCATGTATTTGAAGCAATTGCAATTGCAAGTCTTGGGTGACTCCCAATTAGTGGTCAATCAGCTTTTAGGTAGTTACGAGGTCAAGAAGGCTGAACTACGCCCATATCATGATTTTGCTAAAAAGTTAATAGGGTGGCTCGGTGATGTAACTATTTAACATGTGCCAAGGAATGAAAATAAGAAGGTTGATGATTTAGCTACCCTAGCTTCATCGTTAACCCTGCCTGAACAAGCGCAAGTTAATGTCTACCAAAAAAAGGGTTGTACCGCCACCAAATGAGGCTGAAGGTGAAAAATTGAACTCAAGCATCTTGTCACTATTTTTGAAGTTGAGAAATAAGAATGGAGACAACCCATTATCGACTAATTATGCTATGGGATACTTCTAGAAAATTTGAGGAAAAGGACTAAAATCCGCCATTGTGCACCTCGCTTCCTTTACTACAAAGATACTCTATACAAAAAGTCATTCGAGGTAATACTCTTGCGATGCTTAGGGGAAGAAGAAGCACTCTAAGCTTTGTAGGAGGCACATTCTGGAGTATGTAGGTCCACACCAGTCTGGACCAAAGCTCCACTTCCATATAAAAAGGATGGGATATTATTGGCCAACAATGGTAGAAGATTGCTTAGACTACGCTATAAGATGCAAGGTTTGTGAATTCCATGCGAATTTTGTTCATCAACCTCCTAAAGTGTTGCATCCGAATGTTGAATCATGGTCATTTGACGCTTGGGAATTGGATGTTGTTGGACCACTGCCAAAGTCCTCTGGTGGGCACCAATACATCTTGGCTACAACTGACTACTTCTCAAAATAGGCTGAAGTTGTTGCTCTTAAGGAGGTAAACAAGGAAAATGTTGCAAGTTTCATCCGAATAAACATAATCTATCGCTTTGGCATTCCTCGTTACATAATAATGGATAATGGAAAGCCATTCGATAATAGGTTGATGAAAAAGATTTGTGATCTTTTTGGCTTCAAGTAACGAAACTCTTTGATATACAATGCTGTCACCAATGGTCTAGCTGAGGCATTCAACAAAACTCTATGCAACTTGTTAAAAAAAGTCGTCTTTAAATCCAAATGAGTGGAATGACCATATGGAAGAAGCTTTATGGGCATATAGGATTACTCACTGCACGCGCTACGCGACTCCTTATTCACTCGTATATGGAGTCAAAGCCGTCTTGCCACTCGAGCGTCAAATAACTTCATTATGACTGGCTATTCAAGATGGGATCACTGATGAAGAAAATGTTCGACTTTGATTAGCGGAGTTGGAGGCTCTTGATGAGAAGAGGTTGGAAGCTCAGCAGAGTCTTGAATGTTATCAAGCTCGATTGTCTCGCGCCTTCAATAAAAGAGTTCGCCCAAGATCCTTTAAAGTAGGAGATCAAGTCCTTGCCATACGAAGATAATTACCTTATATAAACCCGTAGGGAAGCTCACTTCAAAATGGGATGTGCCATATGTCGTACAAGAAGCTTACTCAAGTGGGGCTTACAAACTAGTAGACGCAAATGGCATGAGAATCGGCCCTATCAATGGCAAATTCTTAAAGAAGTATCATGCTTGAAGTTGCAACACTCCTTGACGCACGAGCCTAAACGGCATGTTCCTACACTCCTGGACCACATGAGTCTAAATTATGTACACCCATACACATAAAAGTTTGGCAGGTTGAAAACCATGAAAGAGGCGGCCTAGGCAAAAGTTAAGACATAAAGAAATAAAAACAAAAAAATAACAAAAAAATAACAAAGAAAACACAAATTTGAACTATGGTATGACTTGATCCTCTTCACTGAGGTATGTAGGCAGCTTAGAGTTTCATTTTGAGTTCAGTCACATAAGTTCAAAAGATAAATAATCCCCCAATTATTGTCCGAATGAAGTACGGAGAAATGTAATCCATTCAATCGGAACTTGAAAATCGAACAGAGATACCATTCTTCTTATAAACTTTGTATCCCATTTGATTTAAAGGGGGAAAGCCGCTATGTTAAATTGGTGTCTTCAATAAAATGATTAAGATCTTTTAGGAGGCTGCCAAGCATTTGCATTGAAGTTCGGGGATTCGCTATGCCTTCATGTTTGCCAAACCTTCAAGTTTTTTTGGTGAAGCCTTCACAATATTTCAAATTCAGTGAAACTTGAACACAAGATATTTAATGAGAATAAGATCTTGAATTTCAATTTGGCGATTAAAAAAGGTCTTGCGATCTTCAGGCTTCCACATCAAGATACAAAAATTTTGGTGAAAGTCGCGCTTATTTGGGGATTGTCCACAGATTAGAAACCAAAGTCGACTTCAAAGTATCATCTGAAACTATCCTTAGGATATTAAATTTTATATTTTGGATATGTTTTAGATTTTGAAGATTAGTTTTCAAGAAATTAAGCGGTTCGTGATTTCAACATCCCCACATCAAGATACAAAAATTTTGATGAAGTCGCGCAAATCTAAAATCGTTAGTGTGTTAGAATTTAATATTAAATTTGAACTATTATCTTAAACTATCCTTAAGGAATTAAATCTTGCATTTTGGATATTTTATAGATTTATAAGTTAAGTTTCCAAAAATTTAAACAGTTCATGATTTCAACATTTCTATACCAAGATACAATTTCTTTGGTGAAACTGCACAAATCTGAAAGTATCAGTGTGTCAAAATTTAAAGTTAGATTCAAAATAATATCTGGGATGATTCTCAAAGTGTTTGACTCCAAAATTTGATTATGTCTTAGATTTTGAAGTCTAGTTTCCATGAAATCAAACGGTTCATAATTTTGACTTTTCTACACCAAGATATAATTTTTGTGGTGAGACTGCGCAAATCTAAAATATTTAACGTGGTCGAATCTAAAGTTGGATTCAAAAATATTATATGGGGTGATTCTGAAGGTGTTTGATTCTAAAATTTGGATATATTTTAGATATTGAAGTCCAATTTTTAAGAAATCAAACGGTTCATTATTTGGACTATTCTACGACAAGATATGAATCTTTTGTTACAAGTGCATAAAGTTGAAAATTATGCGACTAAGATAAAATTTAGACAATGTAAAGCAAAAGAGAAGCTGAAATTTTTCAGCCCTCGAACTCTCCAAGTTGAAGTCTTCAAGTCAGTCGGTCTTCAAGTTGAAATCTTCAAGTCCGTCAGTCTTTGTATTGGGAAAAATCAAGTTCACGTTTGATTTTAATTATATGCCGACATGTCAAGACACATGGATTAATAAAAGCATGACAACTGACAGAGAGTATTCGAGGAGCTGTGAGACTTAACAGGTACGGGCAAGAATACTAGAAGATGAAAAGGGACGGTTACTCGAACCTCTTGGTAATTTGAAGAGATATCGGAGGAATGAACCTAGATAGTAAAAAGTACAGATGCGTATTATCCATAATTAATGAGCATCAATGATGGAAAAAGTTACAGAATCTTCACGAAACAATTACGATTGCTAATTATAACATTACATTAATACCATTAATTACTCATAATGACTCTGTTGTGAGAAGAAAGAAACATATTACTTAGAAGTAGCTATAAAAGGAGAGGAATAAATATTTGTAAAGATACAGAATATTATTGGAATACACTGATTTACTTTGCTTTCTTTTACTCAGCTATCGTTTAAATCAATTCTTCTTATTTGTTCCAAATTTGATTATCAGTAACCCGAGTTCTTCTAAAATTTAGGTTTGACCGAAATTTCTATTTTTTGGTTAAACAAATTGGTTCCGTTACCGGGAATCTGATAATATATTACTTTCTAAATCGACCTTTTTATCAAATCAATCATGCTGAATGTCAATAACAATAACCCAAGAGACCATCAACACCAGGAGAATCCGCAAGGCAATGGAACCCCGGTCCCTTCCCCACCAAATTCTCCCCGACAATCTCGAGAAGGAACTCCTGATGGATCTCAGTCAAATATGAATGAACAGTTTGAAAATGATGAAGCTATTAATGAAGCTTTGAAAAAATTGATCGCTCAATAAGTCAGCAACGCTCTTGAGGCTTTCGCTAGCCAGCTGTCGGTTGTACCACCAACACCTACTCCCACCAACAACACTTTAGAAAATCCTCGCTCAGGACTAGTTAACTCGGGCAATGGAGGAACTCCTAGCGAATCTCGTGATGGAGGGTTAGGTAACCCAGTTAATTTTGATTTATAAAATTTAGTACTAACTTTGCAGAAACAGCTCAAGGAGCAGAGCGACCGCATTGAGAAAATACCTGAAGTGCCGCCTGTAATCAAGGGAATAGATATGGACATATTTCACAACAACCTTGGAAGCCAAGTGCTGCTCCTCTGTCCATTCCGAAGAAATTCAAGATGCCCAATATACCGAAATATGATGGAATAACTGATCCACGGGATCACGTAACTGCATTTACAACCGAGTAAAAGGCAACAACTTGACCAAGCAAGAAATTGAATCAATATTGGTAAAAAAATTCAGAGAAACACTCACTAAGGGAGCACTAACATGGTATTCTCTTTTACCCAAAATTTTTATAGATTCTTTTGCTGAGCTTGCAGATTCATTTATCAAAGCACACTTGGGAGCTCAAAAAGTTGAAAAAAGAATGGAGGACATTTTCAAAATAAAGCAAGGAGATGCGGAGATGCTCAAGGAACTCGTAGACAGATTCCAGCGTGAGAGGATGATGTTGCCACATGTACTTGATAACTGGACAGCTATGCCATTTGCCAGTAATCTAAATGAAAGAAGTTCAGAAGCCACGAGGAGACTTAAAGAAAGTTTAAGAGAGTTTACAACAACAACTTGGAATGGTGTTTATAATAGATGTAGCACAAAGCCGCAGATAGAAGGAGATACCATTATTCAATCTCGAAGGAATGAAAGGGTAAGTTCCAGACGAGCTAAAACTAAAAAAGGTCCGGTAAAAATAGGTACGAACCTTACATGGGACAAGCAGGAAGAGATTCGCGTTTAAAATACGAAAACCCTAGGTACGATCATAGATCAAGAGATAGAGAGTTAGGTTCATTATCAAGGTTCGGAAAAAAATGAAACTCACGAGAGACATGAGATGATGACAAAAGCTAGAAGGCAAAGATCGGCAATTACAGTTTTAACGTTAGCACATCCGGGTTGGTGGCTATTTTAAAAAGCATGGGAGACAAGGTACGCTGTCCAAAAGAAATAAGATCAAACCCGAATAGACGAAATCCAGATTTTTGGTGCGAGTTTCACAACAATCATGGTCACAAAACGACGGATTGTAGGTTGCTGCAAGGTGAAGTTGAACATTTATTAAAAAAGGGTATTTAACCGAATTGTTTAGTGAAAAGGGAAAGCAAGCATATATAAAGAATAGGCAGGAACCTCCAAAACCCCCTTCACTAAAAAGGACGGTTAATATCATAAGGGGAGGAGAAGAGATAAATGGGGTAACATATACAACATCAAAGAAAGTGTCAAAAATAACAGTTACACACGGGAAGCGAGTTCGACAAGTTTTGGAAGAAGATAGTATTGCATTTGATTATGCAGATGCAGAAGGCGTGCTAACCCCACATATTGATGCAATGGTAATATCTTTACCTGTATATGACACTAATGTAAAACGAGTTTTGATTGATCTAGGTAGTTCCGTGAATATCATTCTGTTAAGACTGGTAAACGAGATGCAAGTTGATGATAAGTTGGCACCCAAGGCACACACATTATCTGGTTTTGATAACTTGAGAGGGAGATAATACTCACCACATTCGCAGGAGGAGTGGTCAAAGATACGAAATTTCAGGTAGTAGAAATGGATATGGCCTATAATATGATTCTCGGCAGACCATAGATTCACGAAATGGACGTTGTTCCATCTACCTTACATCAAGTTATCAAATTTCCATCACAATGGGGTATATGGCAAATCCATGGTGACCAACAAGCTTCACGAAGCATTAATTCCGTGGCAGACTCAAACGCAGAAAGTGACAAAAAATAGCAATCACAGAATGCAGTTGAGGACGCATCAACATGAACCTCAACTGAAGATGGGCAAACAGATGTAGATTCGAGGCCCAATACTATTCAGGAACCAGAGGAAAATGAGAATATCAAAAACAACGATCAAAGGACTGGAGACTGTTGAGCTATTTTTACATTGGCCAGACAGAAAAGTCTACATTGGAATCAACCTCGGCCCGAAAATGAAATGTAAGTTGATTGAATTTTTAAAAACTAACGCAAATTGTTTTGCTTGGTCCCATTCAGATATGACAGGTATACCACCGGAGGTAATGACCCATAAATTAAATGAAGATCCATCGTACCCACCTGTCAAACAAAAGAAAAGGAAGCAAGGCTCCTTCAAGAACCAGGTAATTCAAGATGAAGTGCAAAAACTTTTAAAAATTGGGTCTATCCGCGAGGTAAAGTATCCAGATTGGTTGGCTAATATTGTTGTAGTACCTAAAAGGAATGGTAAGCGGCGAGTTTGTGTATATTATACTAATTTAAATAAAGCTTGCCCTAAATATTCTTTTCCATTACCGCACATAGATCAACTAATTGATGCTACTGCAAGGCATGAATTGTTAAGTTTTTTAGATGCCTATTCAGGATATAATCAGATTAAAATGGATCCTCTAGATGAAGAAAAGACTTACTTCATCACAGACAGGGGGACTTACTATTACAAAGTAATGCCATTCGGACTCAAGAATGCTGGGGCCACATATCAAAGACTGGTGACCAAAATGTTTCAAGAATACCTAGGGAAAACCATGGAGGTTTATATAGATGACATGCTGGTCAAGTCACAACAAGTAGGGGATCATATTCGATACTTATCTGATACATTTCAGATTCTTCGTCAATTTAACATGAAATTAAACCCTAAGAAATGTGCGTTTGGAGTGTCATCAGGTAAGTTCTTGGGATTTTTTGTTTCTAACCGTGGCATTGAAGTAAATCCCACGTAGATTAAAGCTATTGAAGAAATTCTGGATATACTCACGAGTAAAAAAGAAGTACAGAGACTGACAGGAAGAATAGCTGCTTTGGGAAGATTTATTTCCAAGTCATCGGAAAAATGCTTCAGGTTCTTTTCAGCTCTAAAAAGGCAGATCAATTTGAATGGATTGAAGAATGTCAATATGCGCATAAAAATTTGAAAGTAAACCTATCAAATCCCCCATTGCTCGCAAAACCAAAAGATGAGGAAAAAAATACTCATTTACCTTGCTATTTCAGAAGTAGCAGTCAGTGTTGTGTTAGTTCGAGAGGACCAAGGTAAACAATCTCCGATTTATCATGTTAGCAAGTCATTATTAGATGTTGAGACTCGATATCCTCATCTAAAAAAACTTGCACTCGCGTTAATTATAGCATGAAGTTAAGGCCTTATTTTCAATGTCATCCTATCTATGTAGTAACTACTTATCCCTTACGTAACATACTGCATAAACAAGAGTTATCAGGTAGACTAGCCAAATGGGATATAGAGCTAAGCGAATATGACATTACATATCAACCAAGAACTGCAATAAAATCACAAGTTTTAGTAGATTTTATGGCAGATTTTAGTCAGGGAATACAACTGGAGGCAGAAAAGAACAGCAGGTATTTAATGGGTCTAATCCAGGAACTTGGACCTTATTTACTGATGGTTCATCAAATGTAAAATGAGCAGGTCTAGGCATTGTTTTGGTACCACCTACGGTGTCACGACCCAAAATCCACTAAGGGTCGTGGTGGCGCCGGACACCTCTGTCAGGCCAGCCAACTAAATTATCAATTAATTCCTCTCTTAATACTTTTGAAAATCTAAGGTTTTTCCTTCCATTTTCATAAATAAAAGTTCACTACTTGAATTCAAATTTAAATAATAACAATTAGTACATTCCTTCGGAAACCATCCCAAAAACCCGGTGCCACAAGTGCATAAGCAATTATCGATAAGGAAAATAAAATACAACAGCTGTCCGAAATACAGTGGACAGGGAATAAGATACAAAATGCTGAAAGGAACTACACTAGCTGCGGGTCGCCTCGAACAATGCAGCTCACCTAGTCCCAGCGTCATCCATGCTGCTACGCCCAATAGG
>MU754549.1:166663-177003 GCA_026770625.1 Nicotiana glauca
TAGCTACGCACGGACTCTCGTCACCTCGTGCGTTCGTAGCCCCCACAAATAGGAGCACATAACCAATTTAACTCACCTATGGAGTGAATTCCCCCTCACAAGATTAGAAAGGAGATTCACCTCGCTCCGAAGACTCATAACCAGCATTCTACATTCTTCCGAAGGCTTGAACCAACGCACAATGCACCAAAACTAGCCAATTAACGACAATCTAATGATAATATGCTCAAATACTTGTTAACAATTCAGATTATACAAATTCCCAACCCCACTTAGTAAAATGACCAAAATGCCCTTGGTCCACGTGCACAGAATAGTAAAATAACCAAAATGCCATTGGGCCCACGTGCCCCGAATCCGAGATTTCTCGAAGATAAAGGTTACCCAGGACCTTAGGAACTCAAATATATGATTTTCTCTTAATTCCATACCCAAAATCGTGATCAAAATCCAAGATTATAATTTTCTAGGTTTTCCACCAAAACCCTCAATTTTTACACTCATTCTCATGCTTAAATCCATACATAATCGATGTATTTAACTCAAAAGTGATAGGGGTAACTTACCTCAACATTGACGATAAAATCCTCTTTTAAGCTCCCCAAAACTCGCCCAAGCCATGAAGAAATAGGGGAAATGAACTCAATCCCACGATTTAAAACAAGGTTCTGCTTCCAGTCATTTCTGCTTCTGCAGAATCCATGCCGCATCAGCGGTTCTGCTTATGCGGTCCAAAGGCCGCTTCTGCGGCTCCTTCCCATGCCGCCCTTTCTCGCTTTTGCGATGCCCCTTCCGCAGATGCGGTTCTGCTTCTGCGAAATTTTGACCGCATCTGCGGTCCTCAAGCTTTGGACCAAAACTGCTTCTGCGGCTCCCCGTTCGCTTCAGCGGTGCCGCTTCTGCGGTCAACCAACCGCAGAAGCGAAAATACCAGCAACCAGATGCCTTCAGCTCTCTTCCAAATTCAAATTTCGATCCGTTAACCACCCGAAATCCACCCAAGGCCCCCGGGACCCCAACCAGTCATACCAACCAGTCCCAAAACACATTACGGACTTGCTCGAGGCCTCAAATCATAACAAACAACGCAAAAACCGTGAATTACACCCCGATTCAAGCTTTATGAACTTTGAACTTTCCAACTTCTATTTATGATGTTTAAACCTATCAAATCATGTCCGATTGACCTCAAATTTTACACACAAATCATATTCGACATTACGGACCTACTCCAACTTTCCGAATTGGATTCTGACCCCAATATCAAAAAGTCAACCTCCGGTCAAACTTCTCAAAAACCTTCAAATTCTAACTTTAGCCAAATTACTCCAAAAGGACCTACGGACCTCCGAATTCACTTTTGATCGTGTTCCCAACTCTAGAATCACCATACGGAGCTATTCAAAGTCTCGAAATCCCAAACGGACATCGATAACGCTGAAATGCACTCCAAGCCAAACTTAAGAAATTTCTTCCAAAATGCTAACTTCCACAATATGCGCCAAAATGCTCCTGGGTCATCCAAAACCCGATCCGGGCATACACCCAAGTCTGAAATCATCATACGAACCTGCTGGAACCTTCAGATCTTGATTCCGAGGTCGTTTGCTAAAAAATCCAATCCTAGTTCATTCTTTCAACCTTAAGCTTCCGAAATGAGAATTCTCTTCCCAAACCAACTCCGAACTTCCCGAAATTCAATTCCGACCACGCGTACTAGTCATAAAACCTGAAATGAAGCTGATCATGGCCTCAGACTACTGAACGATGCGTTAGGGCTCGAAACGACCGATCGGGTCGTTTAAATCGTGGGATTGAGTTCATTTCACCCATTTCTTCATGGTTTGGGCAATTTTTGGGGAGCTTCAAGAGAGGATTTCATCATCAATGTTGAGGTAAGTTACCCCTATCACTTTTGAGTTAAATACATCAATTATGTATGGATTTAAGCATGAGAATTAGTGTAAAAATTGAGGGTTAGGTGGAAAACCTAGAAAATTATAATCTTGGATTTTGATCACGATTTTAAAACAAGCCTACTGCCCAGCAAATTTTTGCTTATGCGGAAGCCATTCTGCATCAGCAGTTCCGTTTATGCGGTCCAAAGGCCGCTTCTGCGGCTCCTTCCCATGCCACCCTTTCTCGCTTCTGCGATGCCCCTTCCGCAGATGCGGTTCTGTTTCTGCAGAATTTTGACCGAATCTGCGGTCCTCAAGCTTTGGACCAAAACCGCTTCTGCATCTCCCCGTTCGCTTCTGCAGTGCCGCTTCTGTGGTCAACCAACCGCAGAAGCAAAAATACCAGCAACTAGATGCCTTCAGCTCTCTTCCAAATTCAAATTTCAATCCGTTAACCACCCGGAATCCACCCGAGGCCCCGGGACCCCAACCAGTCATACCAACCAGTCCCAAAACACATTACGGACTTGCTCGAGGCCTCAAATCATAACAAACAACGCTAAAACCGTGAATTACACCCCGATTCAAGCTTTATGAACTTTGAACTTTTCAACTTCTATTTTCGATGTTTAAATCTATCAAATCATGTCCGATTGACCTCAAATTTTACACACAAATCATATTTGACATTACGGGCCTGCTCCAACTTTTTGAATCGAATTTCGACCCCGATATCAAAAAGTCAACCTCCGGTCAAACTTCTCAAAAACCTTCAAATTCTAACTTTAGCCAAATTGCTCCAAAAGGACCTACGGACCTCCGAATTCACTCCCCATCGCGCTCCCAACTCCAGAATCACCATACGGATCTATTCACAGTCTCGAAATCCCAAACGGACATCGATAACGCTGAAATGCACTCCGAGTCAAACTTAAGAAATTTCTTCCAAAATGCTAACTTCCACAATAGGCGCCAAAACGCTCCTGGGTCATCCAAAACCTGATCCGGGCATACGCCCAAGTCTGAAATCATCATACGAACCTGCTGGAACCTTTAGATCTTGATTCCAAGGCCGTTTGCTCAAAAATCTAATCCTAGTTCATTCTTTCAACCTTAAGCTTCCGAAATGAGAATTCTCTTCCCAAACCAACTCCGAACTTCCCGAAATCCAATTCCGACCATGCGTACTAGTCATAACACCTAAAATGAAGCTTCTCATGGCCTCAAACTGTTGAACGACACTCTAGGGCTCGAAATGACCGATCGGGTCGTTACATACAGGAGAAACTATACGACAGCCCATAAAATATCATCCTATTACTAATAATAAGGCATAATATAAAGTTGTGATTGCAGGTTTAGAATTGGCACGAGAAATCGGAATAGAGAAAGTTGTAATCAAAAGAGATTCACAGCTTGTAGTTAACCAGATGCAGGGGACTTATACAGCTAGAGAGGCGAGGATGCAGCAATACCTGGAAAAGGCACGAGATTTGATCAAGCAATTTCTAACTTGGAAAGTGATGCAGATACCAAGGGAAGAAAATGCTGAGGCAGACGCTCTAGCTAATCTTGCGTCTGCTGCAGAAGTAACAAATGAAGAAAATACTTTCGTGATTCATTTGTTTCATTCAGTACTTGATCAAGATAAAAACGAGGTAAATTACAATAATCTAACTTGGGAATGGAGGAACGAAATCGTCAATTTTTTGCAGTATGGAATTTTACCTGAAGATAAGAAAAAGGCTCAAGCACTTCGCAAAAAAGTTGCTCGCTACTATTTAAATCAAAGAAATCTTTATCGAAAAATGTTCGGTAGTCCTCTAGCAAGATGCCTCGGGCCTTCTCAAATAGAATACGTGATGAGAGAAATACACAAGGGACATTGCGGAAATCATGCTGGAGGAAGATCTTTGGTAAAAACCATGATTAGAGTCGGCTATTATTGGCCAAATATGGAGGAAGACGCGGAAAATTTGGTGGCAAAATATGACAAGTGCCAAAGATATGGTAACAACATGCATCGACCAGCTGAATTATTACATCCACTCATTGCATCATGGCCTTTTATGAAGTGGGGGATGTATATCGTAGGTCCACTACCACAAGCCAAAGGCAAGGTAAGATTTTTATTAATGCTCACTGACTATTTTTCTAAGTGGGTAGAAGCGGGAGCTTTCAAACAGGTACGAGAAAAAGAGGTAAGAAACTTCATCTGGCGGAATATCATATGCCGATTAGGTGTGCCGAAGGAAATCATATGTGATAACGGTCCGCAATTCATAGGTACACAAATCACATAATTTTCCTAAAGTTGGCAAATTGGAAGGATTACTTCAACTCCTTACCATCCGGTGGGTAATGGACAAGTTGAATCAACAAATAAAGTCATTATCAACAACTTGAAGAAAAGACTGGAAGAATCTAAAGGCAATTGGCCAGAGATACTACCTGGAGTCTTATGGGCTTATCGAAAAACAGCAAAAACAAGTACGAGAGAAATACCATTTTCACTTGTATACAGAGTTAAAGCCTTAATTCCAGTCGAAATAGGGGAGACAAGCATGAGATATACTCAAGCTACTGAAACGTCGAATGAAGAAGAGATACGGGTAAATTTGGATTTACTTGAAGAAAGAAGGGAAACTGCTCTGATAAGGATGACAACACAAAAATAAGTTATTGAGCGGTATTAAAATCGGAAGGCTCATCTCAGATACTTCAAGATTGGGGACTACGTACTTAAGAAAGTTTTCCAATCTACGAGGGCAGTTAATGCAGGAAAATTAAGTCCAAATTGGGAAGGACCTTACAAGATTCATGGAATCACAAGAAAGGGTGCATATGAGCTTGAAACCTTGGACGGCAAGATTTTACCCTTTAATTGGAAGGCTGTTCATCTGAAGAAGTACTATTTCTAAAGAAAGGAAATACCCACGATCACGTATCCTTAATTTACAATTTTATTGTATACTAACGATTTTAGATAATAGGCAAAAAGCTAGCCCATGCTAAATGATGAATTTAGATCTAAAAGACACACAGAAAAACATAATTCTCAGTCTAGGGTTGCAATTATTCTAATAGAAATAGAATGGGTTAAGCAGTCTACATCTAAAGTTATATTTTCGAGTCCGGTATGTTTTTCCTTTTCAGGAAAAGGACTGTATGGAAGGAATAATCAAGTGCTCGAGATTTCATACTTCAAAACTCAAACGCTTGGGAAACTATATAATATACATATAATATGTGTATAAGGAAGGCAAAGAAGACTGGAACAATTAAATCTCAAGTCAAGCTTGCAGTCTACTCAACAAGTGTAAAGTTCAGAGCAAAGTCACGAGCCAATAACACAAGCCTGAATAAAAAACCTATGAAGAATACACTCGTGGATACAGATTTCAAAATCTTGCGATGTTTAGGTTAAAGGCAGTATTTAGCCCTGGGTCATAAAGAAACCCTTGAATTTTCTTTTTTGCAAATCTATTGTAAAGAAAACAGTTACGGAAGTGTAATTGAAGAAATTTAAATGCATGTAAAATGTTATTTACATTTGACAAAGTTCGAATGAATACTTTATCAAAGTTATTTCAAGAAACATATGTGTTCGTATTTCTTCTTTCGTATGTTTACACCATTGTGAAGTTGAGACATCTTCTTCATTAAGTGTCGTATATAAAAGGGCCCTCTTTTATAATTCATGTTTGATTCAAAGATCCATAAAATTAATAAAGCATTTCTAAAAATGCAAAAACTCAAAAGGGTAAGACAAAACCGGCGAATTAAAAACAAGTCCTAGGACTTATAAAAAACAAGGCAAAAAGAGTATAACAGAAACTCGAAAGGATTAAGTTAAAATGAAAACCTTATAATATTAAATTAAAACTAAGTATAAACTTAGTCATAAACTGATTGTCATTTTTGCAAAAATCCCCGAAAAGACCTGGGGATTTACTATCACCAAAAACATTACCCCCAAAATGGGACCAGGGGTAAAACCACCACACTTTTCACCAAAAAGAAAAAAAAAGAGTGAAACTTCACAAAATGATTTTCACTGTGGAGCAGGTTTAAAAGAAGATTTCAAGACAGCATTATCAGCAATAGAAGGCTCGGGTTGGTCTGAAGGAGCTGGGACATCCACCGTACCAGGATTAGCTTCGATATCCTCGGGAGTATCTTCCATGGGTGAAGAAAAACTTTGGCCTTGCTGAGTTTTTTCAATGGTCTCTTTAATTTTAGCTAACTCAGCATCCAAGTTAAAACCCTCTTGACTAACCTCCACAAGGGTATCATGGCGCGTGTTCAGAATGGCCCAACTTACTTCAATAGCAGCTTTGTCCTCAAGAACCTCGTAGTCTATTTCCCATTGATCAATTTCACTCTTTAGCTCCTCCTTCTCAGCCAAAGCAGCATCGTAAGAAGATTGCAAAGGGGCAACTGAACTCTCCAAAAACTTAACCTTATCTAAAGACACACGGAGATCTTCTTGGGTCTGGGTGAGTGTTTGAACAAGTTCACCTGCATAAACCTCTTTCTCATTCAACAAGGCCTTCAGACTACTAATCTCTTCGGTATCTTTGGAGAGTTGTTCAGCAAAAGATGACTCGAGGAGGTTTTTATCCTTGCCCGCCTGGTTGGAAGAAGCTTTTTCAACTGCCAGCTCTGATTCCATAATTTTTAACTGCTGCTCTAAGGTACATTTGCTTTCTTCTAGAACTTCCATCTTGAGCTGAAGACTTTCATAATGCTCTTTCCAATTATCTGCCTCAGTCTGGTAATCATGCATCAATTATTTTGTCTGAGAAACCCTTTTCATCATCTCCATACCGACGAGATTTATCTTAAAAAAAGAGAATACATCAGAATCATAGTAAAAGGAAAGTGGTATACAATATGAAACGAAATTTATACCTTCAATGATGATTGCACGATGTCATTCATCTAACTCAAAGAACTATGACTTTCTAGCTTGGATTTTTCAACTGGACCAATCAAGGGTTCCAGCCACACGTTAGCTTGACATGACTTCTTTAGAAGATTACCTTCGGCAGGGACCTCAATGGTAATTGGTTCATCACTCTACTCCCACTTGAAGAACCAGCTTCGGTTTGAGAAATATTAGTAGTGGGCAGGAAAAGAAGCAAGAGGAACTTCATCAGATACCAAATCAAAACTTTCATTATCAAACCCACGAGAAAAAAAGATGTTCATCAAAGTCACAAGCTGCTATAGGAGTGCCTTCATCAGAACTCACTAAAGTGGCTTCAGCAGGCTTGGTCATTGGAACAGAATGGGGAGGAGTAACTTCATCATCTGAGATAACCCATCTTCTAGCTCGCGGCCTTTTAATCAATGAACTCCCATCCTGTTCCTCTTCCTCTTCGGAATCACGGGGATTACTAGCTTTCCTTTTTTATGAAGAACTCAAAATTATCTCCTGAGCTCTTGCCAAAGAAAGTCTAGAAGCTAAAATCGATTCAGCAATAACACTACGAATAGGAAACCCTGATAGAAAGAAGGGTTAAAAATATTCTAATGAAAGAATAAGGATGGAAAAATTCTTACCATGGGTTTTAACCTTCCAACCAAACCTACTCGAGAGGTACTTCCAAGATCTAACTTCCATTGGAGCAATGGTCAATAATTTTCCTACCCAACCACGGAAATTGGAAATCTCTTTAACAGTTCCAACGGTTGCTGGAATAAAAAAGCAAAACAGTCACGGGAAGTCCAAATTCTTTTTAAATAAATAAAAAAGAAAGTTAAAAAAAACTTACATGCACAATTCTAATTTTCAGGGAATGGCATATTTTCTTCACCTACTAACCCTACAGTAGGAGCAGCAACAAATCTGGCATACCAGTCACGGTCCTTGTCATCCTCATGGCTGACTAAAACCCTCTTACTCTTCGCCACCAAAGTAAAGATCCCATGTCAGAACAGCTTAAAGGAGTAGAGGTGGATCAGATGAAAAAAGGTAAAAGGCAATTGAGCCAAGTTAGCTAAGTACCTTAGACAAGCAATAGCTCTCCACACGATGGGGCCAATTTGTCCTAAATAGATATTGAAAAAGCAATAGAACTCGATGATAACATGATCAATTGGGGGTTCTAAAATCCAGTGTAAAGGGATATGTATACACGAAAGAAAAGCCAGCCTTATAGGACGTGATCCTTTGATTTGCATTGAGGATTATAATTGAGAAATCAAATTTCTAATGGCAACCTCTACGAACAATAGATATCAAACCTTCAGTAATCTCAGAAGGGTAAACGTCAGCACGATCAAGAGAGGACATAGAAGAAACCTGATTCCTAATTGATTCTCTATCAGAATAAAAAGAAAGTTCAGAGGGGATAATTTCGTCTGCTATTAGTTTACGAACTGGATCATTACAATCCCTTTTTCTGGTAGAAGATCTATGTGGAAGAGAACCCCTAGTTCTAGAAAAGGAAGGAGGAGTAGAAATAGGTATAGATGAAGGCAAACCTCGAATGGACGTTGATCCTAAACTACGTAACCTACCTCCTCTCCTGCTTCTAGTTGGAGCCAGAGGGAGTTCATCTACAATAAGAACTTTACGAAGATCAGGGTTTGAAGAAGACATAGCTATACGGAGAAGAAATGAAGGTTGGATAAGTCAAAGATGGAAAACTTTTTTATGAAAGAAGAAACAAAGGATATATTTATACTCAGAAGCAACCGTCAAATAAAAAAGGTAATGATAGGAATGTCATAATGAAAACTATCACTTCGTGATTGATGTAGCCGCAAAAGGCCCTAAAAGACATTAAAGAATTGTATACCCAATCAAAAGATGCCACGTGCCACGAGCATTAAATGGAAGTGACATGCGAAGCGTCAGTTCTGGAGAAGGTATAATGGCGGCAAAAATTCCCGCTTTAATGAGATCCACTTCCCAAATATTTAATTATTGATTAAGTGGCAAGTGGGGGACTATCTATATTGTGGGAAATCAAGTTAACGTTTGATTTTAATTATATGCTGGCATGTCAAGACACGTGGATTAATAAAAGCATGACAACTGGCAAAGAGTATTCGAGGAGCTGTGAGACTTAACAGGTACGGGCAAGAATACCAGAAGATGAGAAGGGACGGTTACTCGGACCTCTTGGTAATTTGAAGAGATATCGGAGGAATGAACCTAGATAGCAAAAATTACAGATGTGTATTATCCATAATTAATGAGCATCAATGATGGAAAACGTTACAGAATCTATACGAAACAGTTACGATTGCTAACTATAACATTACATTAATGCCATTAATTGCTCATAATGACTCTGTTTTGAGAAGAAAGATATGTATTACTTAGAAGTATCTATAAAAGGAGAGGAATAAATATTTGCAAAGACACATAATATTATTAGAATACACTGATTTACTTTGCTTTCTTTTACTCAGCTATCGTTTAAATAAATTCTTCTTATTTGTTCCAAATTTGATTATTAGTAGCCCGAGTTCTTCTTTGACCGAAATTCCTATTTTCTGGTTAAACAAATTGGTCGGGGCACATTGAGATTAATCTCTCCGATAGTCAGGGCACATTGAGACTAATCTCTTCGATATTCGGATCATATTGAGAGTAATCTCTCCGATAGTCGGGGCATTGAAAGTAATCTCTCCAATAGTCGGGGCACCTTGAGAGTAATATCTCCGATAGTCGAGGCACATTGAGAGTAATCTCTTCGATAGTCTGGGCATATTGATAGTAATCTCTCATATAGTCAAGCCACATTAAGAGTAATCTCTCCGATATTCAGGCAGAGATGAGTACTCATCCCCTCACAACCCAAGATTGTCTTCTTGATGCATTGATTGTCTTCTTGATGCATGGATCATCTTGCCAAACAAGAACATATCCTACCTACAACACAAAAGGAAAAGAAAAGACAAAAGGAGTAATGCCAAAAAACAAAAAACAAAAAAAAGGAGAAGAAATTACTTTCGCGTCAATACCTCTAAGTAGTGAAAAGTAGACTTAAAGAAATTTGCAAATGGTAAAATTGGTATTAAAACTTGTACTAATTCAATGAAGGGTGTATGGTATTTATAGAGCTCTAAAGGTGGTTGTCTAAGAGAATCTCCGATGTAGGACGGTAGTTGCAGTCTGTCTCCTAATTGGAATTGGTTGGTTGTAGGATGTCTTTGTGTAATAAACTACTTTGAAGTGTGATTTTAAATATGGGGTGAGAGTCATGTTGGACTTTAAAGCGTTGACTTTAAGCATTGGACTTTAAAGTATAAGAGTGTGAATTGGAAATGGTGGGAAATAAAATGGAGGGAAATGAAAATTTGAATGAAATGAGCTTTTGACTTGCACTTTGTCCCTCATTGGTGAGAGACAACTACATTTGTGTGCTTATATATAGAATCACTTCTTAAATCTCTTAAAAGGAGTTGAAGAGAATGAACCCT
>MU754550.1:0-22356 GCA_026770625.1 Nicotiana glauca
AAAATCACTCCAATTAAATTCTAACGCACCCAATACCGATAATGAAACATAAGGGAGCAGAAAATGGGAAGAACGAGGTAGTTACTCATGAGACGATGAATCGGGTCGTTACAAGGACCCTCCTGGATAATGGGGAGTAGTTTAAAGACCGTTTAATAACAAATGTAGTGGAAGTAATCTCTTTAGAAGAAATAATTTAGGAAGTTATCAGGACCCTCTTGGATAATGGGACGTAGTTTTAAGAACAAGATATAGTAGAAGTTGTAAGAGTTTTCAGGACCCTCCTGGATAATGGGACGTAGTTTTAAAAACAAGATATAGTGAAAGTCGTAAAAAGAGTTTTAAGGACCCTCCTGGATAATGGGACGTAGTTTTAAAGTTAGTATAAATAACAAGATATACTGAAAGTTGTAAGAAGAGTTTTCAGGACCCTTTTGGATAGTGGGACGTAGTTTTAAAAACAAAATAAAGTGGAAGTTGTAATAGAAGTTGTCACGACCCTCCTAGATAATGGGACGTAGTTTTAAGAACAAAATAAAGTGGAAGTTGTAATAGAAGTTTTCAGGACCCTCCTGGATAATGGGACGTAGTTTTAAAGTCAGTCTAAATAACAAGATATAGTGGAAGTCGTAATAAGAGTTTTCAGGACCCTCCTTGATAATGGGACGTAGTTTTAAGAACAAAATAAAGTGGAAATTATAATAGAAGTTGTCAAGACCCTCCTGGATAATGGGGAGTAGTTTAAAGACCTTTTGATAACAAATGTAGTTGGAGTAATACCTTTACAAGAGATAACTTAGTTTGTAATGGTTAGAAGTTTTCAGGACCCTCCTGGATAATGGAACGTAGTTTTAAAGTTAGTATAAATAACAAGATATAGTGAAAGTTGTAACAAGAGTTTTCAGGACCCTCCTGGATAATGGGACGTAGTTTTAAAAACAAAATATAGTGGAAATTGTAATAGAAGTTGTCAGGACCCTCCTGGATAATAGGGAGTAGTTTAAAGACCTTTTGCTAACAAATGTAGTTGTAGTAATACCTTTAGAAGAGATAACTTAGTTTGTAATGTTTAGAAGTTTTCAGGACCCTCCTGGATAATGGAACGTAGTTTTAAAGTTAGTATAAATAACAAGATATAGTGAAAGTCGTAATAAGAGTTTTCAGGACCCTCCTGGATAATGGGACATAGTTTTAAGAACAAATAAAGTGGAAGTTGTAATATAAGTTTTCACGACCCTCCTGGATAATGGGACGTAGTTTTAAGAACAAATACAATGGAAATTGTAATAGAAGTTGTCAGGACCCTCCTGGATAATGGGGAGTAGTTTAAAGACCTTTTGATACCAAATGTAGTTGGAGTAATACCTTTAGAAGAGATAACTTAGTTTCTAATGGTTAGGAGTTGTCAGGACCCTCCTGGATAATGGGACGTAGTTTTAAGGTCTGTTTAGATAACAAGATATAGTAAAAGTCGTAATAGAAGTTGTCAGGACCCGTTTAAGACATTTAATAACAAATGTAGTGGAAGTAATCTCTTTAGAAGAAATAATTTAGGAAGTTGTCAGGATCTCCCTGGATAATAGGACTTAGTTTTCAAATTCTTATAATAGTTGGTAAAATAATCCATGTGCCCAGCCACCAAACTGGGGAAGAAAAATCTTCTTTGTTCGTCTATTCTATTAAAACTAGGCACCCACCTGAATAACAAGGGAATACATTTCAAAGTTGAAGTCGTCATGCACCCACCTGGATAACAAGGGAATACATTTCAAAGTTGAAGTCGTCAGGCACCCACCTGAATAACAAGAGAATACATTTCAAAGTTGAAGTCGTCAGGCACCCACCTGGATAACAAGGGAATACATTTCAAAGTTGAAGTAGTCAGGCACCCACCTGAAGAATAATACAAGTCTTATCTTTCAAATTTAATATTCGGTAACATAACACGCCCAGTTATCAAACTGGGGCAGAAATTTTTTTTTCGTTTTGTATGGTTGTTGCAAGCAGGAGCCCACCTGGAAAACAAGGGAATATTTTTCAAAGTTGCAAGCAGGATCCCACCTGAAAAACAGGGGAATATTTTTCAAAGTCAGCAAGCAGGAGCCCACCTGAAAAACAAGGAAATACCTTTACAAAAATCAGTAAGCAGGAGCCCACCTGAAGAACAAGGGAATTGTTTTTCAAAGTTGAAAGCAAGAGCCCACCTGAAAAATAAGGGAATATCTTTTCAAATCAACAAACAGGAGCCCACCTGAAAAACAAGGGAATATCTTTTCAAATACAGCAAGCAGGAGCCCACCTGAAGAACAAGGGAATAGTTTTTCAAATTTGCAAGCAGGAGCCCACCTGGAAAATAAGGGAATATTTTTCAAAGTTGCAAGCAGGAGCCCACCTGAAGAACAAGGGAATATTTTTTGAAAGTAAGCAAGTAGGAGCCCACCTGAAAAACAAGGGAATACCTTTACAAAAATATGTAAGCAGGAGCCCACCTGAAGAACAAGGGAATAGTTTTTCAATGTTGCAAGCAGGAGCCCACCTGGAAAACAACGGAATAATTTTCAAAGTTGCAAGCAGGAGCCCACCTGAAGAACAAGGGAATATTTTTCAAAGTCAGCAAGCAGGAGCCCACCTGAAAAACAAGGGAATATCTTTACAAAAATCAGTAAGTAGGAGCCCACCTGAAGAACAAGGGAATAGTTTTTCAAAGTTGCAAGCAGGAGCCCACCTGAAAAACAAGGGAATATATTTTCAAATCAACAAACAGGAGCCCACCTGAAAAACAAGGGAATATCTTTTCAAATACAGCAAGCAGGAGCCCACCTGAAAAACAAGGGAATATTTTTTCAAAGTTGCAAGCAGGAGCCCACCTGAAAAACAAGGGAATATCTTTTCAAATACAGCAAGCAGGAGCCCACCTAAAAAATAAGGGAATATCTTTTCGAATCAACAAACAGGAACCCACCTAAAAAACAAGGGAATAGCTTTTCAAGCATCATAAGCAGGAGCCCACCTGAAAAATGGACACATATTTCAAATTGTAGTAGTCAAGCAATATCAGGAAGATTGGCAAAACATCGTCAAGGCAATAATAAGAATTCCATTGTAGGAGCAGAAGATACAAGTTCAAGGCAACACAAGAGCAAGTTTGAAAACATAAATAGGATTTCTTTTGTAATTCATAGCTTAGGCTAGCTTCTTTTGTTTTACCATGGTGTAATAAGGAGGTCAGCCAGCAGTAACACCAGCAACAGCAGTGAAATCACAGTTCCTGGTAGTCCCAGTTACCAGACACTCCTGAACTACACTGACCTGATTCCTGTTTAGCCCAGGATATGTAGGCAACCTTTGAAGCAGGGTGCGGCCAAACTTTTCAAAATGCTTCACAACGGAATACTCGAACGGGCAAAAATCGCTCATATTTGCTCACTTATATTTGCACGAAAACTCTTTGTGTTTCCGCGCAAAGAGGGGCAGCTGTGAGCACGTGATTTTTTCCCTATATATAAGTTATTCCCAAAATTCAAACAAAAAATGATTTGCTCTTTATTTTTATAATTTTTGTGAATTTTGTGTTAATTGTTTGCCTGTTATTTGTGCATGTTAAGTCATATAAAAATACAAAAATACGCATTTGCATTAGGAATTTAATTTCATTTTTTTAGCATTAATTAGATATTGATTCAATTTAGAACAATTTAAAGAAAATCACAAAATAAAAATAGTCTTAGGTCATTTGATTGATAATTGTAGCATTTTTAATTGATAATTAATTTTAAATAATTTTAGAAGCTAAATAGTTTAATTAGGTTTTTGTTTTAATTTTTACAAAATCAGAAAAAAATACAAAGTAAAAATACAAAATACAAAAATGAAAATGAAATACAAAAAGCAAAAGAAATAACAAGAAAAATCAAAGAAGAAATAAAAACAATTAATTTGGGCCAAATATAAACCTAGCCCAAGTCTACCTAGCCCAAGCACAAGGCACCCGTCCCAGGCCCAAATATTTTTCACCTGGTCCAGCCCCATCTACACAAAACGACAGCGTTTAACACCCTCCAATCCTGGCCTCTCATTTTAATTGATCCAATGGCCACATTAATGATTGAAATTAACTGTATATGTCTAACCCTAAAACAAAACATGAACCCTCTCCTCGTATACTTCTGAAAATCGCCGCCACAGACCACCAGCGCCACCGCCGGAATTCGTCATACGGCGGAGCTTAACCGTTAAACCCCACCAAAATCTCACCACGGCATCTATCTTCCTCCCTCATCACGAATATGTGAGTCTTTTCTGGCGAATCCCATTACAACCCTCCAAATCCCCAAACCCTAGAGACCGCCGCCCATTTTTCCGGTAACGGCGCCGTCATTAGTCAAACTTCAAACGGATACCCTTGAATCTCTTTATTCCCCCATCTTGAAAATCTAGTCTATCTCCCTTAAATCCTTGTTGAAATTCGCGAAGATCAGACTTAGGGTTCAAGACTTCGAAGCTAAAATTAAACTGGACGTACAGGCATCAAGTTTCGTTTGAAGGTCCAGATTCGAGTCCAAATGGTGAGTCTTTCTTGAGTTGATTTTCTGCTTTTTCCATCGACCGCCTCCCTTCCTTTCTTTGCTGGACAAATTGACAATATTTTTTATCTTTCGCCTCCCATTCTACTTATGGTTAGTCGAAATTAATAGTCGTCGGGTCTTGAATGCTGTTTTCGTTTCTTTTATCATGAATATTATGTGGTAAATGTTATTCATTAGTAAACTATTTGAAGTATGCTGGTGATATAAGCCTGTGTTAGTTTGTTAAGTACAATTTAGTTGCTTAATTGTTGATTTTAATACATTTTAGTTTGTTAACCTCATCACAATGTTCTGTTTTGTAGTTTGCTTAATTGTTGATTTTAGTTGCTTAATTGGGTTATGTTCATATAAAGGTGGATTTGGAACTCGATTTGGATTAACTCCAGGCTATCATTGTTCATTGGTAGGTTGTTTGGATATAGCTGGATGAATGGGATTTTAATTAATGGTATTTGGGTAAGTTGGAACAAAATTACAGATTAACAAGTTCAGGGGTCAAGGGTAGGGCTGGTAGTAATTTCAGGAAGGAACAGTGGTAGTTTTGGGAAGGGAAAATGGCATTTTTTGCCAATTTGGTAATTTTAGAATGCAAGTGAGGGTAGAATAGGTATTTCAAAGGCATAGGAACATGGTAGATGCAACTAGAACCTTCTAGATTGGGGCATTAGTATAGTTTTAAATAAATAGATGTATTAACTTGTAAGACAAGTCATAAATAAGAGGTAAAAAACAGAAATAACATATGGACTAATGGGTAAAATGAAAATCTGAAATTCCCTCCCAATTGTGTCTATAAATAGGTAGCCCTTCTACTTGTTTAAAAAGTTTTGAACCCCAAAAATTCCCCAAAAAATATCTGATAAGTTTCAGATCTGAAATTAAGAATTTCATATCTCAACTTCTTATTCTAGATCTAAATTTCTTTCACTATTCTATTAAAATTCAAGTGATTCTGATTTTTTAAAGGGCTGAGTTTGTATTGTTTAAGTTCCTGAAAATTTCAGTAGCTCGATGTGTTAATTTTGGTTCAATTTCAAGCTTGATTGATGCCTACTGAACCAGTGTGATTATGTGATTGTTTTCTTCAAAATATTGGTTCAATTTGGCTTTTAAAAATCCTTGTGCTATTGAAAGTTGATCGCTGATCTGCTGTTGCCCTGTTATTGCTGCTGATCTCTAATCCTTCTCCATTTTTGTTCTAAGTATCAGGTACATTTTTATCCCCTGGCAGTGTGAAGCTTCAATTACTGTACTCACGCCATTGTGAAATCAAGTTTGCTGAAGCCTTTTGTTACAATAGACTGCTTTTTGTTTTCATTTGCTATTTGTCCTTTTTCATTTTGTATGTTTGTGTAGTAGACTGTTATAAGTAGAACTTTTACTTCTATTGATTTTTTTAGAATTTATTATTATTGTGATAGGTTAGTTTAGTATTATATCCATTTAAATTACATCATTAGATCCACAGAGAGTAATACTCAAATTACGTGGACATTAGTATTGTATGGTACTTATTTGGCCTTTCCTATCTTGTATAATCGAATGAATAAAAGTTAGGGCAAATAGGCTAAAAGGTAATTTGAATTCAGGGTATTCAGTTAAATGGTTATAGTTTGATCTTAAATTGATTGTCTAGTGATGAATTTTTTTTAAAAAAAATGAATCAGAAATGGGCTATGATTTCCAAAAAATGTTTGAATTGATTTCCAAAAATACGATTTGGGATATAAACACATAGAATCACTAACTTAAACAAGCATTTAATAAGTTGCACAATAATAATGGGTATAAATTAGCCATTTGAATACTAACAATTGAACTTGTTATGAATTTAAAATCAGCATATTAAAACTTGAATAAGGCTTGTATTAGATATGGACTTATCAAGAGTCCAAATGGATTTCCCCTTTCGTCTGAGCCGATCTCAAGCCCAATTGGGCGACTGAAACTAAATACTTTTCAAAGGCATGCCTTAGGATAAAGAAAATTAATCCATAAATATGAAATCGGATTTTGAATTAGTAGCGGGTTCAAGCTAAAAGGTTTCACCCTTTTGTTTGAACTCAGACTTGAATTCGAGATTCGAATTTATATTCGGGAGTTAATTGACTATTAGAGACAAATAAATAGAGAATTTAGATTGTTAGTTGGCTTTTAATAATAAAATGAGACGAGCCTCGCCAAATCATGATATACAATTGCAGGGCCCTCGATAATTGCTTAATAAAAATACATAGAAATTCGGGACGGGCTGTTTAGCAAATTTCACGGCTTTTCCAAAAGATAACAATACGTTAGTCGCTTTAGGTGCGATTTTAAATATTATTACCTTCCTAAATACGGGTGCACATTTATGTGACCCAAATCCAAATCTCAACGAAGTCGAAATGTATTAAAAGCCACGGGCGCGCTGGTGCGGCGTGGTTCGAGATACATTTTTACGACGTTGTAATTCTTATAAAAAATAAAATAAATAATAAATATAATAAAAGCGGGTTATTAACAAAAGGCACATAAAAATATAACATGTATTAAAATCAGATAAAAATTAAATACAACAGTTGACCGACCGTGCTAGAAGCACGGAATCTTGGAATGCCTAACACCTTCTCCCTGGTTAACAGAATTCCTTATCCGGATTTCTGGTTCGTGGACTGTTAACAGAGTCATATTTTCCTCGGTACGGGATTCAACCGGTTACTTGGGACGCCATTAATCTCCCAAGTGGCGACTCTGAATAAATAATAATAAATCACGTTCTGATTGTCCTTTAATTGGAAAAAACTCCTTTCCGCCCTTGACAGGGTGTAGTAAACGTAAAAAAGGAGGTGTGACACCAGTGATGCCCCGTATGTCAAAATGCTCTCAGTAATCACAACGCCGCAATATGCTATCAGCTAAGAAACTCTGTTGTCATTTGTTATTCTATCTTTTGTATAAGGCTACTATTTTGTCTTCCGAGTTTAACCTCTACCTCTATCTGCATCTGCATTGCATAAGGCTACCATTCTGCCTTCTAACCTGCATAAGGCTACTATTCTGCCTTCCAATTTTCATAATGCTACTATTCGGCCTTCAGAGGTTAAACTCCACCTCTATCTGCATCTGCATTGCATAAGGCTACCATTTTGCCTTCCAACCTGCATAAGGCTACTATTCTGCCTTCCAAGGTTAAATCTACCTCTATCTGCATTTGCATTGCATAAGGCTACCATTCTGCCTTCCAACCCGCATAAGGCTACTATTCTGTCTTTCGAGGTTAAACTCTACCTCTATCTCCATCTGCTTGCATAAGGCTACTATTCTGCCTTCCGATACTAAACACCATCTCCATCCACATTTGCACGGCTGCAAGATTGCCACACTTGCACGACTGAAAGATCGCAACATTTGCCCGGCTGAAAGATCGCCACATTGCATGGCTGAAAGATCGCCATATTGCACGGTTGAAAGATAGCCACATTGCACGGCTGAAAGATCGCCACATTGCACGGCTGAAAGATCGCCATATGGTACTACATCCTTCATGGGATGAAATATCGCCAACTTGTCCAAAGGCATAATCGTTCGGAGGCACCATCCTCATAGCCTGAGAACACCATGCCATGGCCTAAGGAACCGTTTCAATCTCTTGCATATCATTATTAAAAGGCGTCATGGTTCGGAGGCACCATTTTCATAGCCCGAGAGCATCATTTCATAGCCTGTGAATCCTTTATTATGTGTTGCATGGCCCAGGACACCATGGTCTAAAGATGTCATCCTAACCGTCTGAAGACAACATTCATGGTCCGACGAGAATTTGAATTATGTCTAAATTTACGCACAATATATGCTTGTATTATTTATTTACAAGTAAACCAATAAACAACAGTCATCCCGGCATGATTGTTTTCGCTCCAGTGCCCGTAGCCACATCAAATCTAACCATTCCCATGAGCATTTCACTTACCCTAACCGAAACATTGCGCCCGTTCTGGGAAAGTACCCGTCAGAATACTCCGCCAACAGATCCTGAATTATATGCGGCCTGATTCCTGTAAAATCAGAGATATGCAGGCAACTCAGAAGCCAGGGTGCAGCCTAAACCTCTTCAAACCATTTCGGTCAGTCAAAATTAGCCATCATATCTTTATCTGATAACTCATTCATCCTTCCCGGGTAAAGACTCGCAACCGTTGATACCCAATTTTTTCCTATATATTTTTTAATATGCAAAATACTTTCAAATAGCGTATGTACGTATATTAGTATGCTCAAATATTTTATTATTTTTCCTTAATTTTCAAAGGTTTTTAAATCAATTTATTCGCTTATTTTATCTATAAAAAAATCAATAATAATTTCTAAAATTATTACCTTTTGGTGATTCACTTGTTGAACTTTTATATTTATGCTAAAATATAGCCAAGAGTACTTTTGCATATTTTTTTACAAATGTATTTAGTATTTTTAAAAGCTAAATTGCATAATTTCAATATTAGCCTCTTTTAGGATTTAATTACGTTTACATTTACAAAAATTAGCTCTAGTATTTTTAAATTGATAATTATATGTCATAAATCATCTTAGTGATTTCAATTTATTTCCAAAAATTAATTTGCTATTTTTTATAAAATAAATAGGGAAAATGGCTATTTAAAATCTAGCCAGATTTCATTTCAATTATAGCCTGAAATTGAGCCCAAATTAGACCCAATTTCCCCCTGGCCCAATTTCTTTTAAATCCGACCCCTTACCCCTTTAAATGACCCAACTCGGTCTCCCACCTAACCCCTTTAATCCTAGTTGTTGATCGTTTAGATCAACGACTCCCATTACCCCTTTCCTTTTTAACCCTAAACGACCCATTCACCTTTGAGGCCCCGTGAAAAATTTCCACTCTAAACCCGAACATCGTAGTGCCTAGTTAGGGTCAGGTGATAGAAACTCAAAAAAATTCTTCGCAGCTCACAAGCTCGCCACGTTTCGGACCCTTTGAGCTGATCTATACATTTAGAAACCAAGAATCAAAGTTTCCCAGAAAAGTGCAAATATGCGGTCTAGAATGCGGTCGCATACTAGGTATGTGGACAACATTTCTGCCGCAGAGTGAGTCAGGGTGTTAGCTAATTTAAGGTTAAAAATGCGGTCCACTATATGATCGCATAACCGATATGCGGACAGCTTAGTCGTCGCATAATTTCCTTGGGATCTTGTGAAGGTTAGTGTTGCGGTGCATAATGCGACCGCAGAATGGGTATGCAGACCGCATTTCCGTCGCATACCCAAGCAGAAGGTTAAGATTTTGGGAGCCTTTTTACGGTCCAATATGCGGCCCGCATTTCCACTTTGCGGTCGCAAATCCGACTCGGGCCTCCAATTTTCTAATTTTTATCCCGATGCCCATATCGTTATATTCGGTATTATAGCTTATTTTGAGCAATTTTTTGGACATTTCTAGAGTGAGGGAGAGGGGTCTAAGTGAGAGAAAGTTTCCCCCCACCAAATTACTCCATGAAACCTTGTTGAATCCATGAAGATAATCAAGCAAGGGCAACTACGTTTTCATCCCAAGAGGTAAGGCTTCATCACCTCAGTTATTATTTCTACACTCAGCTATAAAGGGTCATTTCTAAGGTAATTCATGGGTATAAGAATTAATTCCTTTCATGCATGTAAAAACTTAGGGTATTGGAAGCTAGTAAAATAAAAAAAGAGCAATTGGGGTATAAAAGGGTAGAAATTTCTCTCAAAAGGGGCCTAAGATCATAATGCACCTTTAGTGTTTCGTATAATGCACGAACCAAGCTAGAATCTCAACCTCGTCTCTAATTCTCGGATTAATTTGTAATTCTTACATAATAGATTGGAACGATAAGAGTTCTAGAAATTTGTAAAGAGTAAGGGAAGCTATATTGAGGTATGTATGGCTAAAACCCCCTTTAATTAGAAATTGAGCTCCATGGGCATTTATGAAAGTGTGGTAAGGTTTGAATTGGCTAATGTATTGATTGTTATTGCGCATTAATTGATTTGCAATTATCTGCACATATACGTGTAGGATGTGCCTCAATGCGATGTAATGTATCATTCTTGAAAATTTAGAGAAGTAAGAAGAATACAATTATATGTCGAAATGCTTAGGCTATAAGCCAAGATTAAAATTGAGAATTATTCATGCTAGCTATGTGCTCATTTATTTGTGCTTGCAACTTAAACTACTCTTGTATATGTCTATGATCACAACTTGCAAGATGAATATTGAAAATGGGAAATGATGTGATAATGGTGGCCCTAAGTGCAAAGGAATTGATATGATATATGTGAAATAAAGAATCGTATGTGATGACTAATGGGAAAGGAACAATGCCTAGATAAGGCGATCTAGCCGATCGGGTCGTGATCGAGCACCATGCCGCACACATGGTGGTAATGTGCTGATATTGAACTCCAGATAGAGGAAATGAAATAGTGATTGAGATACATGCCTCAAATGAGGCAACCTAGCCGGTCGGGTCGTGATCGGACTCCACTCAAGATAGCAGTGGTATTGAGAACGGTGATGAATGTATGAAAGGAATGCCCCAAACTAAGTTATGGGAATTATGTGAATAATTTTATGATTTGCATATTTGATTCACCTATGTGATTTACTTGTCATTGCTTGGTAGTTCTTTCTAGTAAAATGGTGTTTAGTTATACATACTAATACTATTCCATGGTACTAACGTCCCTTTTGCCGGGGGCACTGCATTTTTAAATTAATGTAGGTGGCTCCATAGCGGATAGTACCGATCGTGTGTAGCGGAGCATTCTCCTTCCCAAAGATCTTGGTGAGCCTCTTTCTCCTTCAAGGGGCTATATTGCACATCTTCTTATTTTGGACTTTCACTTTTGAGGTATAGCCGGGGCCTTGTTGCCGGCATTGTCACATTTATTTTTGTATACTTAGAGGCTTTGTATACATATATGTGGGTTATGCATGGGAATTGAATGGGCATGATATCCATGTTGTAAATCTAAACTTATGTTGCCTATGAACCGTAACTCTATGGAAACCTTGGAAACTAACTTATCTACAGTTTAATGTTGTGATCTAAAATGAACTAAAAATGTTGAATTTACTATCTCTCTTTGTTGAGTAAATGAAATCATGGTCCCCTTATTCGTATTGAGTTGGGTAGATAGTGTTTGATAAGGCTTGCTCAGTTGGAGTCACTCGATTTAGCACCGGTCGTGCCTCCCGAGGTTAGTGCATGGCAAACTTGGTATTAGAGCCTAAGGTTTTAAAATGTCCTAGGATATATCGGAGCCGTGTCTGGTAGAGTTCTTCTTATTGGTGTGAAGTCGACCATATCTATAAGTTGGAGACTACTTGGGCATTTAGGAATAACACACTTCTTTGATAATCTGGGTCGTGCAGTGGAACTGTATCCTTCCTAATTAGTGCATTGTTCTATCTTTCAGTAAATGGCACCTAAGAAGAAAGCGAGAATTGGCCAAGGAGCCAATGCCACCCCGAGAGTGGGTGATGGTTCATTACTTGATGTTGCGGGTGAGGTTATTTGCCCTGGTATTACTCTGCCGGATCCTTCTATTCCAGAGCAGACTAACCCAGCTCCTACACCTATGGAGGGAACCACTATCCCTCCCGTTGTTACTCCTGTTCTGCCTCCATCCCCAGCTTTCGGTTCTGGTATTTCTAACAGGGATCTTAGGGGAGCTATTCAGATGTTGACCCAGCTAGTGGCCTCTCAGGACAAGAGGTCAGGTATTGCACCTAGTTCGTCATCTAGCCAACAAGGGGATTCCACCAGTTCCAGGGTGAACAGATTTCTTAAGTTAGACCCTCTAGTATTTTTGGGTGCCAATCTAGAAAAGGACCCCCAGGATTTCATTGATGAGATGCACAAGACCCTCAGGGTGATGTGTGCAACTGAGCCAGAGGGAGTAGAGTTGGCTGCCTACTATCTGAAAGGGATTGCCTGTGCATGGTTTGAGTTATGGGAAGATTCCCACGAGAAGGGAAGCCCTCTGGCCAGGTGGAGTGAGTTCGCAGATGCCTTCATGGATCACTTCCTGCCTGCTGAGACAAAGGCATCCCGTGCAGCAGAGTTTGAGAATTTAAAGCAAGGTAACAAGAGTGTGTGGGAGTACCACATGGAGTTTGCTCACTTGTCCAAATATGACATTCATATGTTGCCCACAATGGAGGGCAGAGTGCACCGATTTGTTCAGGGCCTTAATTCTTTAACCATTAACGAGGCTTCTTCGGCTGCATTGAATTCTGATATGAACTACGGGAAGATGGTCCCATTTGTTCAGGCCAGAGAGAGTCGTAAATTGAAGAACAAAATGAAGAGAGAGGGTACCAGCAAGGCCCGATCTACGGGCAGCATGGCAGATTCACAGTGTCGGGGGAAGATCAGCCTTCAGGGGAGGATCATCAGGGCCTTCACAGTCTATCGCCCAGTCTTCAGCTAGTGCACCGCCATCAGGGCCGAACCAGTAGCAGTGGAGTCATTTTAGGCTCTCTAAGAGCAACAGGAGATCCCATCAGTGGGGTCGATCAGGAGAGAGATCCCAGCAGCAGCAGAGGTCCCCGTGCCCTAGGTGCGGGAATATGCACTCAGGGATTTGCTACATGGAGCTACCTATATGCTCTGGGTGTAGGATGAGGGGTCATATCCAGAGACATTGTCGTGTATTCCACCAGGGAGCGGGCAGGGGCACAGCTCAGCCTTCCAATCCAGCAGTTGCTACATCTTCAACCCCATCTCTAGCTTGAGGTACCCCAACACCCACAGGGCATGGTGCAGCTAGGGGTGGTGCACAGAGTTCAGGAGGTCCCAGCCGATTCTATGCTATGAGTGGTCGCCAGACTGTAGAGGCTTCTCTAGATGTTGTTACAGGTATTCTGACTGTTCATCCTCATGATGTGTATGCACTTATTGACCTCGGCTCCACCTTATCCTATGTTACCCCATTTGTTGCTATGGAATTTGGGATAGAACCAGAACAGCTTCATGAATCGTTCTCGATATCTACCCCATTTGGTGAGTCAATTTTGGTTGCTCGAGTTTATAGAAGTTATATTGTTACGGTGCGGGGTAGGGATGCCACGGCCGACCTTATTGAGTTAGGGATATTCGACTTTGATGTAATAATGGGGATGGATTGGCTTTATTCATGTTTTTCCAAACTTGACTGTCGGACCAAAAGTATGAGGCTTGAATTTCCTAATGAGCCAATTGTTGAGTGGAAGGGAGATAATGTAGTGCCTAGAGGTCGGTTTATTTCCTACCTTAAGGCTGCAAAGATGATCAAGAAGGGGTGTATCTACCATCTGGTTTGGGTTACGGAAACCAATGTCGAGGCACTTAGCCTTGAGTCTGTACCAGTTGTGAATGAATTTCCAAATGTCTTTCCAGATAAGCTCCCTGTGATTCCACTGGATAGGGAGATTGATTTTAGGATCGATGTAATGCCAGGCACACAGCCTATATCAATTCCACCTTATAGGATGGCACCGACAGAATTGAAAGAGTTAAAGGAGCAATTGAAGGATTTTCTCGAAAAGGGTTTCATCCGGCCTAGTGTGTCGCAATGGGGCGCACCGGTCTTATTTGTAAGAAAGAAAGATGGATCATTGCGGATGTGTATTGACTACTGGCAACTCAACAAATTCACAATCAAAAACAAATATCCTTTTCCAAGAATAAATGACTTGTTTGATCAATTGCAAGGTGCTACATGTTTTTCAAAGATTGACTTGTGGTTCGGGTATCATCAGTTGAAGATAAGGGAGCGGGATATTCCAAAAACAGCCTTCAGAACTCGGTATGGACACTTTGAATTTATGGTAATATCTTTTAGACTAACTAATGCCCTAGCAGCTTTCATGGATCTTATGAATAGAATCTTCAAGCCCTTCCTAGACTCTTTTGTGATAGTGTTTATTGACGACATTCTGGTATATTCCCGAAGTCGGAGGACCATGCCGACCATCTCAGGGCAGTTCTGCAGACTCTTCAACAATATCAATTGTATTGAAATTTTCAAAGTGTGAATTTTGGCTTGAATCGGTCGCGTTCCTGGGCCATGTCGTTTCCAGTGAAGGAATTACGGTTGATCCTCAGAAGGTTGCAACAGTGAAGAATTGGCCTAGACCTACCGCTCCTACTGATATTCGCAGTTTTTTAGGCCTGGCCGGGTACTATAGGAGGTTTGTGGAGGGGTTTTATACTCTTGCCTCTTCATTAACTAAATTGACGCAGAAAGCCGTTAAATTCCAATAGTCTGATACTTGTGAAAAGAGTTTCCATGAATTAAAGTCAAGATTGACAACAACACCAGAATTAGCCCTGCCAGAGGGTACAGAGGGGTTTGTGGTGTATTGCGATGCTTCGAGAATTGGGCTCGGGTGTGTGTTGATGCAACATGACAAGGTTATAGCCTATGCTTCTAGGTAACTCAAGAATCATGAGAAGAATTATCCAACCCATGACTTAGAGCTGGCAGCAGTGGTATTTGCGCTAAAGATTTGGCAACATTATCTGTATGGGGTTAATGTATATGTATTTACGAATCATAAGATCCTTCAATATATTTTCAAGCAGAAATAGTTGAATCTGAAGCAAAGAAGATGGCTAGAGTTACTCAAGGACTATGACATTGATATTCTCTACCACCCGAGAAAGGCTAATGTCGTGGCAGATGCACTTAGTCGAAAATCCATGGGGAGTTTGGCTCATTTGGGGGCGGCCGACCAATTGGCCAGTTTGGGAGTTCGCCTTGTAGATACTAATGAAGGAGGGGTAATTATACAGAATAGAGCTAAATCATCACTTGTAGCAGAGGTGAAGGAAAAACAATTTAACGATCCATTGTTAGCACAATTGAAAGAGGGGATTCACAAACACAAGACCACAGTTTTCTCCTTCGGCATGAATGATGGTACTCTACGGTACCAAGATCGCCTGTGTATTAATGATATCGACGGTCTTCGGGAAAGGATCATGGCAGAAGCTCACTCATCCAGGTATTCCGTGCACCCAAGTTCTACAAAGATGTATCATGACCTCAAGGAAATTTATTGGTGGAACAACATGAAAAGGGATGTGGCGTATTTTGTGGCAAAATGTCCGAATTGTCAGCAAGTAAAGGCCGAACATCAAAGACCCGGTGGATTAGCTGAAAACACAGAAATTCTAATGTGGAAATGGGAGATGATCAATATGGATTTTGTGGTAGGTCTGCTACACACTCCGCACAAGTTCGACTCAATTTGGGTGATCGTGGATCGACTCACGAAGTCAGCACACTTCTTGCCAGTTAAATATACAGACACGCCGGAACAGTATGCTTAGTTATATATCAAAGAAATAGTCAGGTTACATGGCACCCCAGTTTCAATCATTTTCGATTGAGGGGCTCAGTTCACAGCCAACGTTTGGAAGAAGTTTCAACAAGGTTTGGGGACGCAGGTGCATCTTAGCACAACTTTTCATCCACAAACTGATGGGCAAGCTGAGCGGACTATCCAGACGCGTGAAGACATGTTGAGAGCTTGTACTCTTGATTTCAAGGGTAGTTGGGATGACCATTTGCCACTCATAAAATTTTCTTACAATAACAGTTTCCATGATAGAATCCAGATGGCACCATTCGAGGCATTGTACGGTAGGAGATGTAGATATCCTATTGGATGGTTCGAGGTTGGAGAAGCGGAGTTGATAGGGCTAGACCTTGTACATCAGGCCATGGAGAAAGTCAAGGTTATTAAACAAAGGTTGAAAACTGCTCAGAGTCACCAAAAGTCTTACTCGAATGTTCGTCGCAGAGATTTGGAGTTCAAAGAAAATGATTGGGTATTTCTAAAGGTATCCCCTATGAAGGGCATCATGCGGTTCGGAAAGAAGGGAAAATTGAGGTATGTTGGACCGCACAGGATCATTCAGAGGATTGGTTAGGTGGCATACAAGCTCGAGCTGCCACCCGAAATGTCATTGGTACACCCAGTTTTTCATATGTCTATGTTGATGAAGGTAATGGGAGATCTGTCAACCATTGTGCTAGCTGAGACCATTGAGGTTAATGAAGAGCTATCGTATGAAAAAGTTCTAGTTGCCATTCTTGATAGGCAGGTTCAAAAATTGAGAAATAAGTAAATTGTATCCATGAAAGTATTATGGCAGAACCAACAATTTGAGGAAGCTACTTCGGAAGCCGAGGATGAAATGAAAAGTAAGTACCCACATTTGTTTGAATAGTCAGGTAACAGCTTTAATGCATATAGTTCCTATGAACTCTTATCTTTTGGGTTGATCTATGTAAAACCGTCCCCTTTTTGGTAATGTGATTGCCTATATGGCCTTGGTTGATGTTGTACAAGTTACATTATTTTTATGAAATATGTTAATGCTGTTAGGATATGATTCTGGGGCTCCCTAACATGTGGATAGGCATAAATACAAAGGAAACTCTGGAAAAATTTTCGGAAATTTAGGGAGTTAGCTAAATTTGGGGACTGACAATATGTTTAAGGTTATAAAGGGCAGAAGAATGCGCAAAGACTGTTAGTGAGTGAACCTTGATCCTTATTCGAGGACGATGATCTTAAGTGGGGGAGGATGTGAGGCCCCGTAAAAAATTTCCACTCTAAATCCAAACCTTGTAGTGCCTAGTTAGGGTCAGGTGATAGAAACTCACAAAAATACTTCGTGGCTCACAAGCTCGCCGCTTTTCGGACCCTTTGAGCTGATCTATGCATTTAGAAACCAAGAATCAAAGTTTCCCAGAAAAGTGCAAATATGCGGTCTAGATTGCGGTTGCATACCTTCTGCCGCAGAGTGAGTCAGGGTGTTAGCTAATTTGAGGTTAAAAATACGGTCCACTATGCGATCGCATAACCGATATGCGGACTGTATAGTCGTCGCATAATTTCCTTGTGATGTTGTGAAGGTTAGTTCTCCGGTGCATAAAGCGACCACGGAACGGGTATGCGGACCGCATTTTCGTTGCATACCCAAGCAGAAGGTTCAGGTTTTGGCAGCCTTTTTGCATTCCAATATGCGACCCGCATTTCCACTTTGCGATCACAAATGCGATCGCAGATCCGACTTAGGGCTCCAATTTCCTAATTTTTAACCTGACGCCCCTAGCATTATATTCGGTATTATAGCTTATTTTGAGCACTTTTCTGGACATTTATAGAGTGAGGGAGAGGGGTCAAAGTGAGAGAAAGTTTCCCCCCACCAAATTACTCCATGAAACCTTGTTGAATCCTAGAAGATAATCAAGCAAGGGCAACTAAGTTTTCATCCCAAGAGGTAAGGCTTCATCACCTCAGTTATTATTTCTACACTCAGCTATAAGGAGTCATTTGTAAGGTAATTCATGGGTATAAGAATTAATTCCTTGCATGCATGTAAAAACTTAGGGTATTGGAAGCTAGTAAAATAAAAAGGGAGCAATTGGGGTATAAAAGGGTAGAAATTTCTCTCAAAAGGGGCCTAAGATCATAATGCACCTTTAGTGTTTGGTATTATGCACGAACCAAGCTAGAATCTCAACCTCGTCTCTAATTCTCGGATTAATTTGTAATTCTTACATAATCGATCGAAACGATAAGAGTTTTAAAAATTTGTAAAGAGTAAGGGAAGCTATATTGAGGTATGTATGGATATAACCCCCTTTTATTAGAAATTGAGCTCTGGGGGCATTTACGAAAGTGTGGTAAGGTTTGAATAGGTTAATGTATTGATTGTTTAATTTGCAATTATCTACACATATACGTGAAGGATGTACCTCAATGTGATGTAATGTACCATTATTGAATATTTAGAGAAGCATGAAGAATACAATTATGTGTCGAAATTTTTAGGCTATAGGCCAAGATTGAAACTGAGAATTATTCATGCTAGCTATGTGCTCACTTACCTGTGCTTGCAACTTAAACTACTCTTGTATATGTCTATGATCACAACTTGCAATATGAATATTGAAAATGGGAAATGATGTGATAATGGTGGCCCTAAGTGCCAAGGAATATATATGATATATGTGAAATAAAGAATCGTATGTGATGACTAATGGGAAAGGAACAACGCCTAGATAAGGTGACCTAGCCGATCGGGTCGTGATCGGACACCATGCCACACACATGGTGGTAATGTGCTGATATTGAACTCCGGATAGAGGAAATGCAATAGTGATTGCGATACATGCCTTAAATGAGGCAATCTGGCCGGTCAGGTCGTGATCGGACTCTGCTCAAGATACTGGTGGTATTGAGAACAGTGATGAACTTATGAAAGGAATGCCCCAAACTAAGTTGTGGGAATTATGTGAATGATTTTATGATTTGCATATTTGATTCACCTATGTGATTTACTTTTCATTGCTTGGTATTTCTTTCTAGTAAAATGGTGTTTAGTTATACATACAAGTACTATTCCATGGTACTAACGTCCCTTTTGCCGGGGGCGCTACATTTTTAAATGAATGTAGGTGGATCCATAGCGGATAGTGACGATCGTGTGTAGCAGAGTATTCTCATTCCTTAAGATCTTTGTGAGCCCCTTTCTCCTTCAAGGGGATATATTGCACATCTTCTTATTTTGGACTTTCACTTTTGAGGTATAGCTGGGGCCTTATTGCCGGCGTTGTCACATTTATTTTTGTATCCTTAGAGGCTCCGTAGACATATATGTGGGTTATGTGTGGGCATTGAATGGGCGTGCTATCCATGTTGTAAATATAAACTTACATTGCCTATGAACTAAAAATGTTGAATATACTATCTCCCTTTGTTGAATAAATGAAAGCATGGTCCCCTTATTCATATTGAGTTGGGTAGATAGTGTTTGGTAAGGCTTGCTCAGTTGGGGTCACTCGATTGAGTGCCGGTCGCGCCTCCCGAGGTTGGGGCGTGGCAAAATCACCCTACCTTACTTCTCACCAACCGCCACCTCTAAATCCCTTTTCTCCTAAACTCTATCTGAAACACCTATAAACCCTAGCCGCCGCCATCAAACTACACCCTAATCCACTCTAATACCTACCTAATCCATGGATTTTCGTGGTCGTTTGAGACCCGTACCAGCCTTCCATAGCTTCTATGTGTTTGGTTCTATGGTTTTACGACTAGACTTCAAAGGAGTTTGGTCCAGTCCCTGCTTGACCTTTGTTCATGGCTCTTCGGCGGCCATCTACGACCTTTCTCCGGCCACTCATGGTATTTCAAGGCAGATCCTTGACTTTCCTGGTTAGATCGGAAACTTTCAAGGCCTTTCTCACCCTTTTTGGGGTTTTCAAAACCCTAATCTTTAAGATTTTTCAACTTTCTTTCAGACTTTCTTTACATCTGTACTTGCTATGACTTTCTTAAGTGTTTCTCGAAGGTTATTTAATTTTCTTTCAAAACGACTCTTCATTTTTTTCCGATTAGGGTTTTCCTTTAATTTATTTCAAGAAATCTCTTCTCTGATTTTAGAGTATTTCTGATTTTGCTATGTTTTGTTCATGTTGTTCTTCTATCTAAGCTACAAGTTGAAAACCCTAATTTTTTTGGGTCTCATTCAAGTTCTAAAGCTATTGTTTAAATGTATACTTGTCTAACTAAGTTCCTCGTTCTTGTTTAACTTATTTGTGTTACCATTCTTTAAAACTCGATTGTTGTTGAAAAGCATTAGGTCTCTGGGTCAGAAATTGTCTGAGTACTTGACTCGATTGAAAGCTTTTATTTCTTTATGTGACTTATCTAATTTTTTGCTACCTTTTGACTCGACTATGGCTGAAACCCTACCTTTTCAAAGGGTTTCCTCACTTGCTACTGTGAAACCTTTGCATGTTTCTGATGCTCTGTTTTCTCCCCTGTTGATTCAATGTGACTTGACCTACTTGATTACTATTCTTCGAATGTTTGCTTTACTACTGAACCCTAGTTTATTTCTGCAACTACTGCTTGTTTGTGATTTTGTCAATGAGTTTGGCCTCGCATGTCTGATGACCTTGTTCACTTTATTTATTTGCTGAAGTTTCTTCCTTGATTGGTCTTCCTCTTGTGATTAATTTCTAAAGTTTCCTTTTTATGAACCCTAGTTTCACTCACCTGTTTAGAATTAATTGATTCTTTTCCCTTTACTGTGATACTTTGCCTTACTGAATCTTTTCCCAAAATAAGTATATCTCTTTACTTAGACTTGATTACTTATTTAATGCTTGTACTACTTATTTTATGGCAATAATCAGTCTTTCTCATAACTGATCTCTTTCCTTATTTGAATCTGTTACTACCTGTTATACAGTGATTCCTTAATTAAAGGGAATCACTTGTATAATTGATTCTGATTGTTGTTTGTTTCCATATTTGTACTAAAACTTTATTTATTACCTCTCCTTCACTCATTTTCAAAAAGCTATATATAACCCGCACCCCTCTTCTTTCAAAGACACGACAAAAAGGAACGAAAACACTTGAGTTCAGAACACACACTTCACTCAAAACTCTCTCTTTTCTCAGTTACTACTTGTGGCCGCCTTACCTAGCCGGCTATAAACCGGGCTAGGTTGTAGAAATTTGCTTACTTTTCTTTCTGCATTTGCTTATTTACTGGTATGTTCTAAGTGTAGGCTCGACGCCAAGTATGGAGAGGTTCTTAACAAAACAAGAAATGTGCCTATTGTTTTAATAGATAATCAAATACCAAACAAGATGAGAAGCTATGGACCCATGCAGGAAAGAATAATGAGGCTCAGATAATTTTCCAGCACCAACAACAACATGTTTCTTTACTATTTCCTTCACTGTTTCCTGTTTCCTTCTTGTGTTTAATCAAATTCTATTACTGAGCATACTGTAACCTTCCCCTTTCTCTTCTGAATTAATATTTTTTTATGAACTCTGTTAGTCACTTATTATGACATATGAATCGCAAACCCCCCATATCCACTATGTGTTTGTATTCCTTGGTTGGTTTGGGGCATGTCAACATTAGACATTGTTGTGCATGACCCAAACCTGACCCTACCTGGGGTCATAACCTTCATATCCCCTCTATGTGTTGTATTCTCTGGCTGGTTCATGGGCTTGCCAACTGTTGATACCCAATTTTTTCCTATGTATTTTATACACAAAATGCTTTCAAAATAATATGTATATGCATATATAAGCATCCCCAAGGGTTTTGGTATTTTTCCTAATTTTTAAAGATTTTTAAAACCAATTTATTGTCCATTTTTAGCAGTAAAAAATCAATAATTATTCCCAAAACTATAAATTTTAGTGAATAATTTATTTTATTCTCATATTTATGCCAAAATATAGTTAAGGTGATTTTTGTATATTTTTACAAACTTATCTGGTATTTTTAAAGCTAAATTACATACAATTGCAATTTTAGCCTATTTTTAAGATTAATAGCATTTCGATAATTGTAAAACTGGTTTCAATATTTTTAATTAATATTTATATATTATTAATTGGTTTAGTATTTTTAATTTGCTTATAAAGTCATTTTTACTATTTTTTATAAAATAAAAAGGAGAACTGACTATTTAACATTTAGCCTCATTTTATTTAAATTACAGCCTCTTTTACATTTCAATTTTAACCCCTAATTGACCCAATTTGAAAGTTTCGATAAACTATAAAAAGAACTTTCTAGTTTACTCAGAAAAGAATGATCGTTGTCAATCTCAAAAATCTGATTTTCAATATCAAAATAGATGGAATAACTGTCTCCATTCCTATCACTAACTAAAAAAGTGTCATCAGAGATGAAAT